>AWWV01014038.1:0-97839 GCA_001974805.1 Corchorus capsularis | reverse complement strand
ATTGTTTCTTAAGCTCGAGAGAGAATCTGGGTTGCTCCCCATCTACCAAATTTGGAGCTAATTGGGCAAAAAACAAAAATTCAATGTGTTTGATTAAACATCATGATTAATCATGATGTGATTTTTTTTTTGGTTTTTTGTTTTTTATTTCTGTAAAAAAAAAAAGTAACATCATGTTTATGGTTTGATTAACTAAAACCATAAACTCATATAATAAGAATCAAACTGAAAATGAAAATCATAGTAAATTTAGAAACCCTGATCATCAATAGACTAATTAAGGTCTACTAATTAATCAGAAATAGGAATGTCTTTGACTTCACCAGCAGCTTCTTTAGGGAGAGTAACAATCAAAACCCCATGTTTAATCTCAGCTTTAACGGCGGCGGCGTCGACATTGTGACACAACATGAATCTCCTCTCGAATTTCCCAGACTTTTTCTCAGAATGGTGATTCGTAGTATCCCACATCGACGTCCTCCTCCTCTTCTCCCCTCTTAGGCATAGCAACTTCTTATCTTTGATTTTCACACTCAAGTCTTTCTTCGTCATCCCTGGAACGTCTACTTCAAACACATACTCCTTGTCAGTTTCTCTCCAATCAGTACGAAGGAAGTCTCCTGACGACGACGAAGACTTAGACCGCACGTTCATCACTCCCCATCCTTCGTCTGGTGCGATGCGGCTGCGGCTGCGGCTGCGGCTCCTCCTCTTCCTCCTAAAACCATAATCCGAAGAATAATTACCCCAAGAAGAATAATCCGAATAAGAGCTAAGGCTCCTTCTTCTCTTTCTCCTAATCCTCCTATATTCTCCATCCTCATTCGAAGAAGAATCCGAGGAGTAATCTGGGCGGATGCGACGACGACGGATGGGGCTCCTAGAGTAGCGGGGGCTCCTACTCCTACTAACCGAGCGGCGGCGGATGGGGCTTCTACTTATACTCATCGAGTGGCGGCGGCGGCGAATGGGGCTCCGATGGATAGGGCTCATGGAGCTATGGGGATTGAGGCTATTACAGGAGCACCAGCTCCCACTTCTACTCATGGAGAAGCGGAAGCGGTGGATGGGGCTCCTACTTCTACTTATAGGGCGGCGGTGGATAGGGCTCCTACTTCTACTTATAGGGCGGCGGTGGATAGGGCTCCTACTTCTACTTATAGGGCGACGGATGGGGCTCCCACTTCTACTCCTTGTGTTGACGGAGGATGGGGATCTAGATCTAGAACTTTTCCGCTCAGGGGAAGAATTGGAGGGATGATAAGGAGATTTCATGGAGGCTTGGCAGTAATTCTTCCACTTAGAAAACGATTTCAACTCGTACATGGTCATAATTGAAATTGAAATTGAAAATGAAAATTGAAATTGAAAACCTAGAAGTGGTGAAATAAAACTCGGGAAACACTGCTTTTATATAGATAAAATTGACGTCGGATCCTTGGACGAAAAGGATTTACATAACAAAACTCCAAATCCGACTTGGTTTTGAATCCTTCGGTCTAAGAGTTTTTCCTAGTTCTTATTGGGCTCTTGGTCGAGCCTAATAAGAAACGATTTTAATCAATCTAAATTAATTGGAACCACTAATATTAATTAATTAAAAGGCCTCTATAATGCAAAGGAGTCCTTACATTAATGGACCCGACCATGTATTTGGATACATGTATATAGATGCAATGGTTTCAAATTGAAAGAAAAAATCCAGTAAATTTGATGAAGCTTTTTAACTTGATTCTTCTAATTAGAACAAAGTTTCATTAGAAAGGAAAAACCAAATAAACCAACACCAAGATAAGAATCGCACCAAATCATCATATGGTTATGACATTTTTGGATTTACTTGGATTGCTATACTTTTAAAATCAGTGTGATAAAGCTAATTTATATTTTTAGTTGGACTTAATTGCGATGATTTTTGATTTTTTTCATATCTCTTTGAGCAAAAACAAAACAAATCAAATTGAATGAGAAAATTATTAAGTTGAGGATTGCCGCAAAATAACCTTGAGGACAGCAAGAACAAAGTAGCAAAGGTCCAAAAACCAGCAGCAAATACAAACAAGACATCACAAAGTCACACCTTCAATCGGTAGTTCTCTGGTTCATTGTAGAAGAATAAATAAAAAGTCCATCCACTCTTAAGTACCAGATTGGAGCTACGAAAAATGTCAATGAAACAAGTAAGCACCTCTCCATGTTTCCATTTTGCTTCTAAATTTCTTAATTACTGGTCTCCATATATTTATCTGCTTCCAGTGGAAGACCATTAAATAAACCACTCGACATCCCCTTTGTCAAAATAGAGCTAAGCACCTCGCCAACAATGCAAAAAAATGTAATCAAGTTTATAGTGTCACAAAAGATGAGGGTGTCATATGCATATATTGGATATGAGAGATAATCAATTCATTGAATCCCACTTTAATTAATACTAGGCTGTAAATGAGTTTAGTTGCTTATGAGCTATTCGTGTTCGATTCGAAGAATACTCGACTTCGACTCGATTTTTCACGAGCCGAGCTCGAGCTCGAGTTGCTCGAGTAATAAACGAGTTGAGTTTGAGCTTTCAAATACTCATTCGAGCGGCTCGCGAGGCTAAATGAACACTTATATATTTTTAATAATACTGGTTATCACTTTCACGTGCCTTGCACGTGATCCAATATATTTAAATTAAATTAAAATTAAAATCTTAAGCATAATACTAATTATTTTCTAAAAATAATAATTATAAAATATTCAATTTAATTAAATGAAAATAGAGTTTTTAGTAGTACACTAAGCTATCAAATAGAAATAGGTCAATCACAATAATCTTTTAAATTAAAATTGTAAAAATAAAATAATTATAAAATATTGAATTTAATTAAGTGGAAATAGAGTTTTTAGTAGAATAAAATTGTATATTAAAAATTTTAAATATCCAATTTTTATTGAAAAATAGTAAAATGGTAAAAATAAAGAAATTATATTTAATTAAATAAAAATAGAGTTTTTAGTAGAATAAAACTACAATAATTTAAGCAAGGGCATTTAAGAAATATATTAAAAAAATGAGGATATAATGGTCGATTCAAAATTTTTACAAAACTCGTACTTTTATATATAGTATAGATATATATATATATATATGTTAATATTTAAATTACAATAATATCTTATTAATTTATTGATATTTTATTATTAAAATGTTTATTATTATTGAATATTGAAAATATGTTGACGAGCTTATCGAGTCGAGCACGACCTTGAAAAATAAAAGCTCGACGAGTTCGAGTCGAGTTTCGAGTTTTTCCATCGAGTCGAACTCCAGCTTTCCAAAACTCGACTCGACTCGACTCATTTACAGCCTTAATTAATACCATTAAATAAACCACTCGACATCCCCTTTGTCAATCGGGCAAGGGACCTAGTGGAGAGGTCCACTGAATTTTTTAACTAATAGTATAATGTTGGAAAAGGCTTGGCGTACTACCCTAACCACAATACTTTTGTACACTACGTACCATTTTAAACTGTAGAATGTGGGCTTGATTTACATAACAACCGTTGGATATATGTAGTATAAAAGTGTATTGTGGTTTATAGTAGTGTAAATAACTATAACTTTTATCTTAAATTTTTTATCAAACAAATTAATACGAAAATTTTCAATTTAATTAGCTTGTGGGTAATATAATTTTAAAGCTTATATAATTTGATCAAATTTTTTAATTCAGGTACCAAAATTACTTTTTCAGCCGAGTTCAAACACAAGCTTTAATTTGTTCATTACAGTGCATAATGAATAGCTAGAGGGGGAAAACCAGAAGAATAGCTAGAGTAGATCATCTCTGTCCAGACACAAGTGGCACTAACTAAAAAAGTTTAATGGAGGGATAAAATCTGTATTGAATATTGCTTATTTGGTAAAAAAGTTTAATGGAGGGATAAAATTTGTATTGAATATTGCTTATTTGGTGAACTTTATATAGTATGTAGCAGTATACAAGTAAATGGTAAGTGAGTGATTTTAGCTATTGATTATAGGCATGTTAGGTGGGTCAATGGAATAAATTACAGCAGCAAATTATGTGTCACGTTTTCCTCAAGTTTGCTGGTATTGTGGAGTGAATCGTGGCTGGTGTAGGTGCCTTGGCATTAGCTTGGCCTTCTGTCCTATTACGCCTCCGCAAGATGGAGGCTCCATCGGAGACGCCGATCTTGTTCCTAAGAAGAGTGAATCGTGGCTGAGGCAAGGCTTTGGTGAGACCATCGGCTAGTTGATCTTTGGTATTGACATGGGAGACACATAAGAGTTTCTTTTCAACTCGATCTCGAACAAAGTGAAAGTCAATTGCGATATGTTTCATCCGAGAGTGGAAGACTGGATTAGAACTCAAGTATGTGGCACCTACATTATCACAGAAAATTGTAGGCGTTTTGTGAAGCTTGACACCGAGTTCGCCTAATAAGGATTGGACCCAAGCTAATTCAGCTGCAGTGGCTGCAACGGCACGATACTCTGCTTCGGTAGATGATCGAGAGACTAACCTTTGCTTCTTCGAACTCCATGTTACTGGATTACCTCCAAGAAAGACTACGTAAGCTGATGTAGACATGCGATCATCGATATTGCCAGCCCAATCTGCATCTGAATAGGCATGAAGGAAGGGGGTCATCTTCTTTTTCAAGAACAAGCCATGATACATTGTGTGTTTCAAGTAGCGAAGAACACGTTTGGTTGCGGCCCAATGAGCCATTGATGGCTTTTGCATAAATTGAGCAAGCTTGTTCACAACAAAGGCAATATCCGGTCGTGTGAGTGACAAGTATTGAAGAGCTCCAATCGTGCTGCGATACAAGGTGGCATCTGCTGGGGAAGTGCCATCTATTAATTGGAGAGAATTGGTGGTACTCATGGGAGTTTGCACTATTTTTGCCCCTGCCATATCAGTGCGTTGAAGGAGGTCGTGAATGTAATTATGTTGAGATAAAAACAAACCGTCAACAGTAGAGATGACCTCAACTCCCAGAAAGTAATGTAATAAACCAAGATCCTTGATGGAGAAACGTTGGCTCAAATTACCAATAAAGGAAGTGATTGCTTTATCATCATTACCTGTAATTAAGAGGTCATCAACATAGACAAGAAAATATATAATCACAGAGTCATGATGATAGATAAATAGGGAAGGATCTGATTTGGAGTTGGTAAAGCCCAAGCTCAAAATGAAGTCTCGAAGCTCCTTATACCAAGCTCGTGGAGCTTGTTTAAGACCATAAATGGATTTGTTTAATCGACAAACATAATTTGGATGAACCGAGTCAATAAATCCTGGAGGTTGAGCCATGAACACTTCTTCATCAAGCTTCCCATGTAAGAAAGCGTTATTAACATCAAGTTGTCGAACAATCCAATCGTTACTTAAGGCAAGTGAAAGAACAAGCCTGATGGTGGTTGGTTTAACCACAGGACTAAAAGTCTCCGAATAATCCAAACCAGGCCTTTGGTGGAAGCCTTTTGCAACAAGGCGAGCTTTGTAGCGTTCAATCGATCCATCTGCTTTCCTTTTAATGCGGAAAACCCATTTACATCCCACTATATTTTGTTGAGAATGAGAAGGCACTAATGTCCATGTGCCATTTCTAAGAAGGGAGGTAAATTCTTCTGACATGGCAGCACGCCATTGAGGATCTTTGAGAGCCTGTGTGACATATGTTGGTTCAAGTGAGCAGGGGAGTGGGTGTTTAGTGGTGAGGTTTAAGAGTTTTGGTTTGAAGATGTTGTTCATGGAGGAGTGGTCATGAGGTTGGTGCGTGTTGGTTGAGGTGGAATATGGGATGGAATTTCTTGGTTTGAGCTAGATGTGCTTTCTTGGTTTGCATCATTGGAAGTGTCAAATGCGGATTCGGTGGAAGAAGGTGAATGCAATGAGCTTGGAGATGGAGGAGTAGAAGAACTTACCATTTCAGGAGAGACAACCAATGAAGAGGAGTTTGATGTCTCATTACACAAGTGCTCCGTTGGTGTGGCGTGGATTTGCATTGGACTTGGCACACTAAAAAGGGTGGAGAAATAGAGTTAAACCATGAGGAATGAGTGTTTGAGGTAACCAGTGAGCATTCCAACTGAACCTGCGCTAAGGGAAATGTTGACTAATCAAAAATAACGTGACGAGATAAAAACAATCTATTTTTGGAGACATCAAGTCATTTCGTAGGCACTTTGGGAGGTTGAATAGCCTAGAAAGACACAAGGGCGAGACTTAGGTTGTAGTTTGTGGTGATTGTATGGTTTTAGCCATGGAAAGCACAAACAACCAAACACTCGAAATTTTAAGTAGTTGGGCTTTTGATGAAACAATGTTTCAAAAGGTGTTTTGTGAGCAAGAAGAGGGGTGGGCATTCGGTTGATTAAATATGTGGCTGTTTGGAAGGCATAGGACCAATATGAGAGTGGCGCAGAAGCATGATGTAGGAGGGTAAGTCCAGTTTCAACAATATGACGGTGTCGGCATTCGGCGGTTCCATTGTGTTGGGGTGTATGAGGTGGGGTAGTCAAGTTTCCAATCCCTTGAGCTGCAAAAAATGGTTGCAATTTTGTGTATTCTCCTCCATTGTCTGAATAAATGGTCACAATTGGGGTGTTAAAAAAAATTTCAACCAAGGCTTTAAATTTAAGAAATGTAAATTGAACATCAGATTTGAGTTTGAGAGGGAATAACCAACAATATTTTGTAAAATGGTCAACAAAAATAACATAGTACCGAAAACCATCAGTGGAGATAATGGGAGATGGTCCCCAAACATCGGTGTATAAAAGTTCCAATGGTTTGCTACTAGTTAGTGTGTAAGAGGCAAAGCGCAAACGATGGCTTTTATTACTTTGACATGGAACACATATGGATGAATTTTCTTTGGAGGATACTGGTAAAGATTCTAATTGCAAAATTTTGGTAAGGATTTTGGAAGAAGGATGTTCTAAGCATTTGTGCCAATCCACAATGCTGGTACGCTCTCCAACAAATGCAATTGGTGCTTTGTTTGCAACTTGAACACTTGGTGGAAAGACATAGACTCCATCTTCATTATGGCCGCGCAGTAGTATTGCCCCCGTTAATGGATCCTTCACAAAAAAAATTAGTGGAATGAAGCTCAAGAAAAACATTATTTGTTTTGGTAAAGCTAGAAGCAGATATGAGATTTTTTTTTATAGATGGAACATAAAGAACATCTCGAAGAATGAAGGAATGAGAAGGATTAGATAATTTAGTTGAGCCAACATGAGATATTTTCAAACCTGTACCATCTCCAATAACTATTTCATCAGGCCCATCATACTCAGATTGCAATGATAAATTACCAAGGTCACTTGTGATATTATGTGATGCACCAGAATCAAGGAGCCAAGTCTGATTGCGTTGAGGAGTGGAGATTGCAGTGTTGGCAGAACCTTCCGAGGCTTGAAGGCGACGACACACCTTGGCCGTATGCCCATGTTTGTCGCAAATCTGACATGTGACAGAGTAGTTTTGGTTTTGACTTGGGCGTTGGCGATATTGGTTGTTATAAACACGACCACCTCGATTGAATCTTTGAGAGCCACGAAAGTTTCGACCATGGTTTTGGCGAAAATTCTGAGTGGTTTGTTGATGTCGGTTGGCAACATTTGCAGTGGCTATGATGGCGTTTGAAGGCCCTTCAAGTCGTTTAAGATAAGTCTCAAATCCCAGCAGCTTGTCGGTAAGTTCGGGAAAGGAAATCGAGCTATCTCGAGAGCGAATGGAACTTGCAATCTCCTTGAATTCAGGTCTCAAGCCATTTAAAACATGAAGAGTTACATCATCATCTGAGAGCGGAGTATCAATCATTGCTAACTCATTTACCATAATTTTGATGGATTGAAGATATTCAGAGATTGAACGATCCCTTTGTTGTGCAAGGTGAAGGTCTTCCTTGAGTTGCATAATGCGTGAACGAGATCGCGCTCCATACATTTGAGTAATATTTGACCATGCTTCTTTTGATGTTTTGCTAGAAGCGATGAATGAGACAATGGTCTCTGAAACTGATGCCAAGATTCCATGAAGGATTAGTTTATCTTGGCGGTTCCAGTGGCTATGCGCAGCAACAACATCTTTGTTAGTTCGATCAGGCGAGGGAGGACATGGAAGTGAATTGTCAACATACCCAAGCAGATCATAACCAATGAGCAAGGACTCAAATTGAGCTTTCCATGAGGGAAAATTTGATGGGGATAGTTTTACTGGCAATTGTCCTATTACTAACAGGTTTGGTTACTAAATTTATACCTGAAAAAATCCCCACTCCTTGCTAGCAAAGTCTAATTTCCTTGTTTCATCTTCATCTCCCTTGGCTAACAAGGAAAATCTATGATTAATGGAACGTTGAATGAAACAGGGGCAATCTCCAATTTATCATCTTATAATATTGAATAAAGAACTTTCAATCACGCAATCTTAATTAGGTAGGCATATACATAATTGTGTGTAATCAAATCTTTTAGATTAAAATGTAAATAGTTTTTCGATTATTAAGAATATAGAAAAAAAATTTCCAAGTGCCTGTGTGTTTTTTTTTAAATGTGTTTGATGCATATTTTTGTCATGGAAATTAAATATTACTAGTAATTTAGATGGACCATAGAATAGAAGATAGGGTCTTGGCACCTTAGCGTACTATTAGAATATTCATCTTGTTAATTGGCAAAAAAAAAATCATTAATTTGTTAAGAAACTTATTATTTATTGAACTATATACTTACAAAAATTTAACCATTATTTAGATGGACATTCCCATGTCATCCATAGTCCTAAAAAGTATTACTCCCTCCGTTCCACTTTGAATGACCACATTTCTATTTTGGGATGTTCCAAAATAATGTCCACTTTCCCAAAATGGAAAACACTTTTCCCTCTTACCCTCATCATAAACCCAACATTTGAATGGGACCAACCACTTTCATACTAAACCCAAGAGCAAACATTGGAAAGTAATTCATAAATATCACTTCTCCTAAAACTTTGTGCCAAACACAAAGTGACCATTCAAAGTGGAACGGAGTAGTTTTTTCCTGATCTAGCCTAAATATCAAAATTGGAAATTGAGTACTATTTTTTTATTATTATTATTATCTAGCTCTATCTAGCTCAACAAGACAGAGCTTTCTAATGTCAGCTGAAAATCAGAGCAACCCAACAATTCCAATATTCTCTGCATAAGGTGAAATTCAACTTATAACACATTCCAGGAAACATATAATGAATTTAGAAATTAATCCTGAATAAAACTAAGGACTAAGGCCCTAATCAATCAGAAACAGGAATATCTATGACTTCACCAGCAGCGTCTTTGGGGGAGGTTAACGATCAAAACCCCACGTCGCCGACATTGACATTGTCACACAATGTGAATTTCCTCTCCCAGACTTGCTCTCTGAATGCTGATTCTTCGTATCCAACCAAAAGCAAATTCTAAACCAACACCAAACAAGAATTAATTTGTACATAATTTAAGTCGCACCAATCATATATAACACCTTTCTTTTTAAATATATTTCTAAATTATCTTTATTGAAATATAATTTTTCGAAATATAATTTTTATTCAATAAAAGTAATAAAAGAAAATTAAAAAAGTCCATGACTCAACGTGACCATGTTAACGTAAATAAAAATTAATTATAATTTTTATATGCTAAAACTATACTAATTCTTATTATTTTTATTCTTCATTATTTTCTTTATTGTTAAACACAAAGTTGCAGGGCAAAGAAATTAACAAGGAAAGTTTATTATGTCAAGAATTTTATTGCTACATCTTTCAAATAAGAGCTGAAGCACACTTCATCCATACACATGATGGAAGATTAATGCAACAATTTGCATTGTACATGTACATAAAAAAAGAAACAATAAGAACTGATTTCTATCAATATCAACAATCCAAATGCAGAGCAGAATTATACCAACGAATTGATGATAGTGTCAATGCTGGAGAATTGAGGGGATATCAAGTAGGCAATGAGAATAATATTGCATGAATCTTTTAATGAAGGACCATGGGATATGCGCCACAGATATTTGGATGTAATTTTTTTTTTGTAAAGGCACAAATATTATTAAGAGAGGAAGAGAGGAACAAGAGAGCTTCGTTAAAATTTCCTATAGGAAAAACCCAGTGGGAAAAATCCTATAGGAGGAAAAAGAGTACTCTCTTAGAAATGTTCCTCCCTAGAAAAGGTTACAGAAGTCGAGCACTGGGGAAGGAAAAGAAATACCCAGCAGCCCCAATACAACCAAAACCAAACAAAAAGGCCAATTACATTTGGATGTAATTATGTCTTTAGTCCAACAATTTGGGAAACCGTATCTTTTTATAACCATGACATGCAATCCAGTTTGGAAAGAAATTAAACAAGAGCTGAGACAAGGTAACCTAATACAACATAAACCTAAATATTTGGATGACACATTAATTTATTTGATCAAATTGAGTCCTAAAAAGAAAGCAATAGATTGAAACATGTTGAGTACCTCAATCAAATCCCCAATGTTCACCACAAAAACGTTGGGGATTGGATTTACAGGAAACCATTCATCTTTGTGCTTGATTTGTAGGCCAGGAATCTCATTTTGCAGAAGTAAGGTTAATAAGTCTGAATCTAAATGAGGGCTAATACCGAGAACAAGATCAGGTTTCGATCATGGTGGATAGTAGTTCAGCCGTATAGCTTGTCTGGTCTTGCCATGAAATCTTTTTAGACCATCTCTATCCATGCCCATTAGAAGTGATATGTTGGCCCAAATCTCCTCCATACTGTCGTAACGTGTGGGTCCGGGAACCCTATCGCTCCGATTTTGAAGAAAGGAGTCGCCACTAATCGTTTTTCCTAGGTGCGATTAGCCACCTAATTGACCTAATTAACCTAGTTGAGTCCGAAGCTTGTCGAAGGACCAACTAAGCCTATAAATCTGGTCTTCTAACCTAAGTCTAGGTCCGGGAGTCTGTTACGCTTGGGGAAGGATCAACACCCCCAGAGCGCCCGTCAAGTGACGGTACCATTAGTCTAACTAAATCTAGGATTTAAAAGAAATTGATTATTTTTATTAAACGTAATCTACTTATTTAGGAAATTAATAACTAAAGAAAAAAAAAATCTTTTTGGCCTTTTATTTTTTATTTTTGAATAACTAACCTAGTTATTATCTAACCCAATTAAATAAATGCATGATGCAAGTGATGCATGAGAGTCCAAATTAAATTCAGATTACCGAGTGGGCATGATGCAAGTGATTCATGAGAGTCCAAATTAAATTCAGATTACCGAGTGGTTATACGGAGAATCTCATTAGGCACCCACCATTGTATTGGTTAGATACCTTTTGGAAATTCTAAGCCTAGGAAGAATAACCTGAAACCCACAATAAAATGCCAAAGTCCCAAATCACTCTCCCATTATGGGTGTCAAATTAACATTTAAGTCATATGGCAAATAATAGCAATTAATAAACAAAAATCAAATATGCATGCACATGTCCAATAAAATAGAATAACTAATCCTAATTTGGCTCCAATTAAATTAAATTAAGTTGTTAAGAATTAATTCCTAAGCAAATTAGGAAATTAAAAAAATCCTAAGTCAATTAATCCCTAACGTAACAGGCTTAAACAAATTTTAATTTCATAAACAAAAAGGTTTCATAACTAAACGGCATAATGTATCAAAATTAAATTACACTAAACGGAAAAGAATTAACATGTATTTGGACATAAAGAGGTAAACATGCTGAACCGTATAAAAAGCACACAAACAGGAATTAAACTTGAAAAATAAAGCAAAATAATTAGAAGCTAAGGGGTACATTTGATGAGCATAGGAAATAGTGAACAAATTATTGCATTAAACAATACAAATCAAGGATCAAAACGAGAGAGCATAAGAATAAACAACCATAACAGAGGGTTTTACCAACAAAGAAAAAATTGTGACTTTATTGAAATTTTCACGTGATGAACTTTGGGAACCGTGCAATCTCTTTTCGATTATTTTTTCTTCTCAATTTTTTATCAGAGGCCAAAGCTTTTTGTCTTGGAGAGTTTTCGGCTCTGATCAATTTTTCTTAACCTCCAAAAAATCTCCCCCAAAACTCTAGACTTTAGTAGCCTTTTATACTACCCTATTGACTACCCTATTGAGTCAACCCCATTTGGGTATGTACTCAATTTACATGAAAAGAAATAAGCCCACTTACATAGATTCATAAAAGAAATTACAACATAAGCTTAAACTTGAACTAAAAATAATTGGCTTATCCCAAAATTAATTAAGCCCAAATTTCGACATCTACACATACGATGACGGATCCACAATGGGGACAGCTGCTCCCACTGGGATCCAAGAGTCAATGTATTTACCATAAAAGATTTTACTAGCTTTGTTAAAATTAAGTAATTTAATTTGCCCCCATTGCCACCCAACCAATTCCATTACATATGCAACTGAAAACTAATAGCAGTACTCTTTAGATCTTTTTAATGATTTTATAAATATTTATTTAGATCTTTTTAATGATTTTATAAATATTTATTTAGTGAGTACTCTTTAGATCTTTTTAATGATTTTATAAATATATATTTAGATCTAAATAAGCCCTGAACTTTTAAAAATGTCCAAATAAGCCCTGTTGCTAAGGTTAAATGCTCAAATAAGAACTAAATGTTTCAAGATTTTCTCGAATAAGGATCAAAGTACACAATTTCAACAAATTAAAAAACTATATACTTAATATTTTTTTACAAATTGGATACAATATAAGTTAATATTAGTGTGTGAGGTATATATAAATTGAAAAGCATACGATAATTTTATATCATATTACGTTTAATGAATTTATTTTGATTAATAGGGTTTGATTTTTAATTAACATGATAATATCATTTTTATCAAATTTAACGTGTATGAATGAGAAGTATTGGTCTTCATTTAAGGATTTCCTAATTTGTAACGTTTAGTCCTTATTTGAGCATTTAGCCTTGGCAACATGGCTTATTTGGTCTTTTTAAGAGTTTAGGGGCTTATTTGGCCAAAATAAAAGTTTAGGGGCTTATTTGACGGTTTGGTGTAAGTTCAGGGGTCATTTTGCTCATTAAGTCATAATTTTACTTGTTGATTTCAAAAAAAAAAAAACAATTTTACTAGTAATACTGGTAATATTTCATCAATATTCAATATTAAGCTCAAATACACATTGCTTAACATCTCAAAAAAAACACAACATGAATTGTGTTATTCGAAAACAACAAATTAATTAGGATAATGATATAGGAGATGGCAACACCCATTGCCTTCCCTTGATGCTTTATTTCATTATTTCTTTCAATTCTTGATAGCTTCCTTTCATCTTAGTGGATGCTGCGCACAATAAACGAAATGGGAAAAAAAAATTAAACATAGTTTTAACGTTTAATCATAGAGTAGAGACTTTATATATTTGATAAAGAGAGAAAGAAGGGAAAAAAAAGGAACTTACTCTTGGCAATTGGTGTTCTTGGAGATAGGGAAATTAACTTGGATATTGCACTTAGCAGGGAGAGAAGCGGCGGCATCTTCCTTAATGTTAGGGACACGAGCAGCAGCATCCTTAGCACAATTGCAAGCCACTTGTTTATCTGCGGCAGATTGTGCCATTTTTTGAAGGTTCCCCAAACCAGAGCAACACAGAGGAGGTGGAGCCCCGGCCCCTGTAGTAAGGTAAGCAAGACAAGGTGCCAAAGCGCTAGTAACTTGTGGACAAGTTACAGTTGCCTCAACTCGTGGGTTCGCCATGAATTGAACCATGGCAACCATCATCAAAACTGACATAACAACACCCTTCATTTTGTTTTTCTTGTTTTGAAAATGAAATTAGAAAGTAAAGGCTTTTGATCTCTCTTTGTATATTTGTTGAAGCTTTGCCTTGGTGAATGAATATCTGAATTTGGGGTATTTATAGCATTTTGGTGACAAACCAAGACAAGAATAAGTGGGTCATGGGCATAACAAATTGTTGTTAAAGAGTAAAAGTGGTTTCTTCAAATAGTAAAGAAAATGAGCTTTGATCTGTTGTCCATTTCTTCCTATACGGTTTCGGTGTTTGTCTTCATCAGCTAATTTGTTGACGACTTTTGTTAACAGTTTCACGTCTTTCTTTCAAAGGAAAACAAGAACTAATCTTAGTTGTCTTGTCTCTGCGTCTCTGCTCGCATAATCAAAACTCATAAACTCAACAAACATAAACAAGCCTGTCTTTATGTTCTTGTACATGAATCTTTCAAGAACTGCTTGAAGATTATTCCTTACAATCTTCTGGATACTTGGTACCGGCTATGATTTCCCCCAATCACTTGCTTCAATTTCCAGGGTATAATAATATATATAAGATTAGTGGTTCTGTTGATTTAGACTTAAATGATCTTTTAGTTCAATAAGATAGATATCTTTTGTAAGACAATTTGGCATTTTCCTCCATTTGTTTGACTTCCAACTCCCATTTATCATCTTACAGTATTGAATAGAAAACTTTCAATAATGCAATCTTAGATTGGCATATATATATATAAACGTGTAATTAATCAAATCTTTTAGATTAAAAAATTAATGTAAATAGAGTGTCGATTATTAAGAATATAAAATTTCCTAGCGCTTGATTATTATATTTTCCTTTCATTCGCTTGTTTATTAAGCTCGAGAGAGACTCTGGGTTGCTCCCCATCTACCAAATTTGGAACTAATTGCAAAAAACAAAAATTTAATGTGTTTGATTAAACATCATGATTAAACAGGATGTTTTTATTTTTTTCTGTCAAAAAAATCATGATGTTTATGGTTTGATTAGCTAAAACCATAAACTCGTATAAGAATCAAATTAACTAATTCCCTACCTCAATGGCATCACCAATATTATAACTACGTACTAGAGAATCCGAAATCGGCTTAACGTTAATTAACACCTGATTCTTTATGCTTGATTTGCATAAAGCAAAGTTAATGCACCTCCATCAGAATGAGGGCTCATGCCAAGAACAAGATCAGGCCTTGAACAAGTAGGGTAATAATTCATCCTAATTCCTTGTTTCAACTCTCCTTGCAACTTTATTAAACCATCTCTGTCCAACCCCATTAATACTGATAAATTTCCATAGATTTCTGCTGCAACCTTGATCATTATTTTGATTGAGTAGTTTCTCAATGCTTCCCTGTGTGAAAAAAATGGAATCATAAAGAAAAAATTGCATGAATTACCTTATTCTCACGATTCTTTTGTTCTTAAATTCTTGTACCAGTTGGCTTGTTGCAAATATGTTAGAGTGCTGTTTTCTTTGGTGGGTTGCTGCTAAAAAGTGATATATACATCAAAATCAGAAGAAAAATTATAGTTATTTACTTAAAAGTTAAAACCAGGGCAATTGAGTGGCCAGAAATTGAAAGGAAAAAACCAAAAGCAAATTCTAAACCAACACCAAACAAGAATTTGTACATAATTTAGGTCGCACCAAATCATCATATGGTTTTGAAAGCTATTGTTAGTTGGACTTATAATTGCGATGATTTTTCACAAACTTTATGTCTTTTGTGCAGGAAGGAACAAGTCAAATTGAATAAAAGAAATTATTCATAATAATATGGGAGAGTACAAAATTGGGTGGTGAAAATTGGCAAATTTGAGTTATATATAAATAAAGTACTTCTGCACATCCCATTGCTCAAAAGTCAAAACCTGGTATAAGTTTCTGTCGAGTCCCAATGTATTGAAGCATTGGGGATTGGATTTACAGGAAACCATTCATCTAATTTGTGCTTGATTTGGAGGCCAGGAATCTCATTTTGCAGAAGTAAGGTTAACAGGTCTGAATCAGAATGAGTACTTTTCCATATCCCAAACATAAGTGGATTTGGGAAATTAAAATTTAAAAGCTTGTGACTTAATTTATATCTCTTAATTGGGCAAAAAACAAAATAAAACAACATAAACATGAGGACACGAGAAAGTTATTGTTTTTTTTTAATGTGCTTGAAGCTTTGGCCCAAAAAAAATGTGTTTGAAGCATATTTTTCTCATGGAAATTAAATATATACTAGTAATTTTGAAGATGGACCCATAGAAGATAGGTCTTGGCACCTTAGCTAGAAATTGTAGAATAGAATTTTTGTACTATTAGATTCATCTAGAAACGTATTCATTGAACTATAGATTCATCTTGTTAAGACCATACTCCGACCATAAACCATAGACCATACCAAAACAATTACTATTTATTTCTTCTTTTTTATTAAGTTTGTTCAAAAAATTTCTCATGGGAAACTTTAATTATGTTTAGCGAGTGCACCAATATTTTACCAGGAAAAGTAGAGAAGAGAAGTGAAAACAGGACAAAAGATTGAATTTCAAAAAGGATCATTTGGATGGTCTTATGTTTCAATTTAATAAGATACCCTGCAAGACATTTTGGCATATAATTCCATTCCCTCTATGTTTGACCTCATTTCCAATTTATAATCATCTTATAATATCATCTGTAGAAAACTTTCAATTATCTAATCTTAGATTTTGCTCAAAAAAAAAATCTTAGATAGGCATATTCGAGTAATATTCTTGGTCTATGTTAAAACATTTCCCTGTATTGTATGGCATTTGCCTTAGAACATAACATATCTGATCTCCGTATATGTTATAGAATTTACAAGAACAGAAATTTTAGACAAGATATTTCCATATTACATTTACTTTCTAGAGTCTAATGATCACTTCCATGAAAATTGAAAAGTTTGATAATGATGGACTTCAATCAAAATTAAAAACAAAAAGATTAGTTAAAATTGAAAAAAAAAAGCATCACTTATCTCTAAATTAAAGATCATGTTTATGGTTTGATTAACTAAAACCATAAAACTAATCATATGATAAGAATCAAACTGAAAATAATAAAAAACATAATAAATTTAGAAACACTGAAGGATTAAATTAAAATCTAATTAATCAGAAACAGGAATATCTCTGACTTCAGCTGCTTCTTTGGGGAGGGTAACTATCAAAACTCCACGTTTAAGCACAGCCGTGGTGGCGCCGACGTTGACATTGTGAGACAACATGAATCTCCTCACGAATTTTCCAGTCTTCCTTTCTGAATGCTGATTCTTCGTATCCAACTTCTTGGACTTCGACTTTTTCCTCTCCCCTCTTAGGCATAGCAACTTCTTATCTTTGATTCTCACACTCACGTCTTCCTTCTTCAGCCCTGGAACGTCTGCTTTGAACACAAACTTCGTCGCGGTTTCTTTCCAATCCGTACGAAGGAGGTCTTCCGAGACCGACACATTCATGACTCCCCATTCTTCGTCATGTTTCAGTCTTTTGGGTCCAGAGGGAGAAGAGCAATCATCATCCGAAGAAGAATCATCCGAAATAGGATCATCCGATTCCGAGGAAGTAGAAGAAAAATCATCCGAGGAGAAGTCATCCGAGGAAGAAGAATCATCATCATCCGAATCCTCCGAAATGGGATCATCCGATTCCGAGGAGGAAGAAGAATCATCCGAGGAGGAAGAGTCATCCGAAGAAGAATAATCATCCGAGGACGAAGAGTCATCCGAGGAAGAAGAAGAATTTTTTTCCACTGGGCTGGGGCTCCTCTTCTTAATAGAGGGTCTAGAGATAGAAGAAGAATCATCCGAAGAAGAAGAATCCGACTCCGACGAAGTGGAAGAATCTTTCCTGACAGGGGATGTCACGGACTTAGAAATAGACTTCTTCCGCTCAGGAGCAGGACTCTTGGAGGGATCGTAAGCATTCATGGAGCTTCTTCCACCTAGAAAATGATTTCATCTCGTACATAGTCATTTTGAAACCCTATAGAAGTAGGGTTGCACAAAAAAAAAAAACCAATGAGAAAATATTAAGTTTTGGTTTTGGTGAGGAGAAATGAAACCCTAAAAAACAATATGCTTTTATATAGTAGTAGAAGGCAGATCCTTGGACGAAAATCAATCAAATAAAAACTCCGAATTCCAGTTCTTATTGGGCTCTTGGTCTCGAACTTGGTTAACGAAACGATTTTTAGTCTAAATTAATTGGATTCACAAACTAATAGCCCACTATAAAGCAAAAGAGACCTTGTTACCAATATTAATGGATAGGTAGTGCGTAAGAGCCTGTACCTTGAAGTTGAACCCGACCATGTTTTTGGAGACATATATAGATGCAATGATTTCATATGGAAAGAAAAACTTCAGTAAATTTGTAGCTTAACTAGATTCTAAAATTAAAACAATTAGAACAAAGTTTCATAAGAAAGGAAACAAGAGAACAAAGTTTTATTTGATCAATGCTCGATTGTACATGTTCATAGAGAAACTAATTCTTTAGCACATAGTTTATCTAAGTTAATTAGGTACTTTACGCCATAAGTTAGGTAGTGACTTTAAGTGGTGCAGGAATTTATCTCCTAGCGTATGTGATCCGGATTTATAGTATCAATGAAAGGAATTTTTTTTTTCTAAAAAAAAAAAGAAAGAAAGAAAGGAAAACCAAAAGCAAAATTCTAAACCAACACCAAACAAGAATTTGTACATAATTAATTTAGGTCGCACCAATCATCATATATATGGTTTTGACATTTTTGGATTTACTTGGATTGATATATACTTTGAAAATCAGTGTGATCATTATAAGCTAATTTTTTTTTTGGAAGGCAATTCAATAGAGATTTATTGATAGAGGGTGATCATAAGCTAATTTATATTGTTAGTTGGACTTTTTTTTTTTGAGAAATTATATTGTTAGTGTAGATAATGGTTTTGGGCATATTTTTTAATATATGATTTTAATCGTATAATCAACGTATATATATAATAATATATAATCAACGTATATATATAATAATATATACAATAACAATAATATAAGGGTTAGACTTTGGACACGTGACAGGGTTCACGGTCTAATCTATTTGGGATGCACAGGGGAGCTGGCTTGGAGGCTCGGGCCAGGAGGCAAGTTGAGAGTACTACTCTCAACCTTTTCCTGATAAGAGTGACGTGTTCCTACCCTACTCACCCAATACAAATACTCACCTGGTACCTGGTACAAACACTCACCTGGTATAAATACTCACCTGGTACAAATACTCACCTGGTACAAACACTCACCTGGTGCAAACACTCACCTGGTGCAATGCTCACCTGGTGCAATACTCACCTGGTGAGATACTCACCCAATACAATACTCACCTGGTGAGGTCACCAAATGCTTATACCCATAAAACAGTTACCCATGAACCCATGTTCTCCACGTTCTCAAAATAAGAACGTGGGGGCAGTTACTCACTAAAATTAAGGGTATAAATAAAACCCTTAGACAATTGAACAAAGGGGAATCATTCTTCCAATATTCCCAGCATACAGAGACTTTATTCTCTAAAAAGCTCTCTAACCCAAAGAAACTACCAACACCGTAAACAACCATCATAAACACCGCCTGCCACCGCGCACTCATCATCAAGGAACTGCTCCGGCCTTCCTCCCTGCCACCTCCTGTAGATCCTTATCTGTTTGTGACGTTGCCTCACTCTACATCCAAGAACCCTTGTTTACATTTTTGGCGACTCCGCTGGGGAGGAACGATCACAAAAGGTAAATTACGGCAGAAAGCACCGCTGAGCAGCCATGAGTGACGACGGTAACGATGCCGCGTCTCCTCGTTACTTTCTGGAGCTTATGGAGCTGATTAAGTCCAACGATCAGAAAGCGAGTGAGAGAATAGCTTTTATGGAGAAGTCTAATGCCATTATGGAGGAGCGTATAATGCAATTGACTCGAGCACTAAATGGAAGTAATGGTAAAAACACTGGAATTCCCACCACTGCTAATGGTGGAGACCTGTCAGAGGCGAGCAATGGTGGACAGGGTGGTGCTGAAGGTACTCCCAAAGAAACACCACCACCTCCACCATCCTTTAATTTGACTCCCATACCGGAGGACAATGATACTGAGTATGTCACAAAGGAGCAACTTGAGAAGATCTTTCAAAAAAGTCGTCAGCTTTGAGTTTGATTTGAAGCTCCCATACTTTCAAAGGGTAGCAATAAAACCATACCCTAAGGACTATGTTAGTCCAAAGTTCAAGCAGTTTGATGGGAAGTCAGGGGATGCCAAAGAGCATGTGATGAGGTTTCTGGAGACGCTTGGAGTTGCTGGTTTGGATGATGATTTGAAGTTGAGGGAATTTTCTAAGTCTTTAACAGGGAAAGCTTACACATGGTATGTTAGTCTTACTCCAGGGTCTGTAGAGTCTTGGGGGCAAATGTGTACTCTCTTTGGAGAGAAATTCTTCTCCACCCGAGAAAAGATAACGTTGATTGACTTGGGTAGAGAATACCAGAGCCGAGGGGAAGACCTCATCGATTACATCCAACGTTACAGAGAAAGAGTTTTGGATGTCCATGAGCAGTATGATGAGAAGATATTGGTGAAAGTATGCATCCGAGGGATGCGTGATGAATACCGAGTGCATTTGGAGAATCTCCCTCTACACACTTTCGCCGCATTGGTAGAAGCTGCACGAAGGACTAATAACACTGTACTGAGACAAAGGGAAACACATAGAAAAAATTCTCCTGGGTACATGCTTTGGAGCCAATGAGGAGAGGCCTTTGAAGCATCCTAAGAGGGACTTTCGAAGGAGAGAAGATCACAGAGTTCAAAATAATCCCTTCCTCAATCATCAAAACAGGGGATATAGTGATTGTTGATAACAGAGTTCAAAATAATCCCTTCCTCAATCATCAAAACCCTCACCGTGTGGCATGACAATGATCGTTGCTCCACCAATGAAGATTATTATGTATGGGATTTACTCTTATTCGTTCTCTCAATCGTAATTTATTATATTTGATGCTTCTAACTGCAAGGCAAATATTTTTGACAAACGTTTATATCTTTAGTGCAGAAAGGAACAAATCAAATTGAATGAGAAAATTATTCATAATAATGGGAGAGTACAAAATTGGGTGGTTAAAATTGGCAAATTTGAGTTATATATAAAGTACTACTAGTCTACTACCAGGGACGGATCCAGTATGGGGGCACTGGGGCACGTGCCTCCACTGGAATCCTTCAATCCCTTTGAGATGTATTAAAAAATAATTTTGAGGCATTTTATTTTTGTAATTGTGCCCCCACTAAATATGACAAAATCCAAAAAATATAGTAAAAAACTAAATAATTTACACATCAACTCCAAACACAATACTTGTTTTCTATGATTAATCCCACTTTGGTATCTTTTATTTTTTTATATTTACAAATTTCATTTTTATCTTTTACAAGTCATAGCTAACTCCACACTTTTATATGCCTTTTATACATTTTTATCTCTTACAAGTCATAACTAACTCCACACTCCTTTCCACACTCTTATATGCCTTTTATACCCTTTATTATTTGTTTAACTCAAAGGATCTCCAGTCATGAACTGAGACTAATCACTTTTGGATTGAGAGCATAAAAGACCCTCTCAACAAATACGCTTGCTTTTTTTTTGGTACCCCATCCGAGATCCAAGGTTTTGCCCTGACTAATCCGGATCCGACCCGCGTCACGCACCTGGTTATGGTGGGGGAGTCTACCAATGGGGGTAGCTGCATACGCAAGGTCTTGAACCTGAGACCTACTTAAGCTGGAACAAGCCGCTTACCACTTGATCCAACCCCTTGTTGGTAAACAAATGTGCTTTTGAATATCTAACTTATGTTCTCACTCTTGTCGGGGTTAGACCATACTTATCATCTTAATCAATCACTTATTTATTTTTCTTTCTGTTGCGCCAAAAATCTCTTGATAGAGTTTCTGCGAAAACTACTTAATGACAGCATGAGGACGTGCCAGTCAATTTGCTGAAATTGACAAAGAAACTAGGTTGAGAGAAAAAGTAAAGATCAG
Organism: Corchorus capsularis; assembly: GCA_001974805.1. Lineage (NCBI taxonomy): Eukaryota > Viridiplantae > Streptophyta > Magnoliopsida > Malvales > Malvaceae > Corchorus > Corchorus capsularis. The sequence goes on along the minus strand of AWWV01014038.1, from coordinate 75,861 downwards.
AGCGATTTGTGGGGACTGGATCAAAGTCACACCGAAGCATTTAAATCATCGATCCACTAGATTGACTTCCAAAAGTGATAAACAGGGGGGAAAAGGACAATTCAATTGCCGTCTTCTCTAAAATAAACAAGAGATTTGTGTTTTAACGTCCTTGGACGAGATTGAACAAGAGAAAAGTAAAGAACGAGTAAGAACTCGTGATGAACATGAATAAAAAGGCGTTGGGCCAGAGAGAAAATAAGTCGGAGCTTGAAGTTTATTCCCGGAGGAAGTGTGAAGTGCAGGACTTGATTTCTGAAGCTTGGAATGGTTCCTTTATATAGGGGGCGGCCTGGGCTTGAAACCTGGTGGGCTTTACTTGCTGAGAAAGGCGAACTCTTCTGATTGGTTGGAGGAAACTTCCAGGAAATCGCAGTGGAGCTTCCTTCTCCTTCTAGATGCTGCAGCAGGTGATAGGAAGGTGAGGAGAAGGGTGTGAGGCGTCCCTCATAGATATAGTCGACTCCCTCCTCATAGTACCTAGATAGTATGAGATGCTAGGTAGTATGAGGTGATAGGCTGCATCTGTTGTATCAGGTGTAGTTCCTGTTGCCCCCATTGAGCTGAAACTACTAAATTGGCTGAGAGGTGACCATGGGGTATGAGAGATATCACCTAGGCCACGAAATTCTCTATACTTAGCCATATTTAGGCCTTCCAAGGATGAAAATACCCTTTTACTGATAGCTATGGCCATACCAAGGTGATAAAGCCACTTTGTCCTTAACTGAAGAAGGTGTAAAAGTCACAAACGACCTTGGATCAAGCTCAAACTTCACCAGTAGGTTTCGTATACCAGCCATAGACTATGGTTAAAATATTGGCTTATTCTGAGCTTTCCTTCATAGTAAACCGAGCTTCTCACCTCAAACTGTTCTTAAATGAAAAACTAGCATAAGTTTTTCATTCTAAGTCTGAATGAGCTGAAATCTTTCCAAGGGTCTTAGAATATCCACATAAGACTGGAAAAAATTCTAAGTAAAATCGAGCTCCCCTTGATGGTGAACTAGGTTTCCACCCCTAAGTTGTCCTTAAATGAAAAATTAGCATAAGTTTTTCATACTAAGTCCAAAGAAGCTGATTTTACACCAGTGTACTTAGATTATCACCATAAGGTTATGGGAAAAAATCCAAGTGAAACCGAACTCTCTAGCATAGAGAAGTTGGTTTGTCTCCCTAAACTGTCCTTAACTGAAAAACTGACATAAGTTTTTCATGCTAACTCTGTTTGAGATGAAACTTCACCTAGATGACCTATGTATATCAAGGAACATCATGGTAAAACCCCTTCATAGAGCTGCACCCCCTACCTAGTAGTATTGCTCAACCTTGCCTCTTTGTCCTTAAATGAACAAAATGCAAGTTTGCCTCTGAGGGGAGTACTACTATCAGGGACGGCTTGACCATTATACTAGGGTGGTCATGTATAAGGGTGGTGAGTGATAATATCTCAGACCTCCCTTAGTTCAGTAAGTGCTTCTCTTGCTGTTACTCTCTTACTCCCTGCCTCCTCAGTGCAAGGGATGAGGAGACTGCATCCTATGACTGTGATAGGCATAGGACGGTCTTCCCTGGGTATGGGAAAGACTTAGATTATTTTATCCCATGATATATCTCCCACCTGCATGGTCAGGTAGTATACAACTCCCTTCCTTACTCTCTGCCTGAGGTATCAGGTTACTGTATCTAAGGAAACTGCACCCTTGAGACTTGCTGCACCACATCCCTATAGGTAGGGGCGGCACATAGGGAATAATTAATGATAATTATTCTAAAAATAATTATTATTAATTAATCTAATTATTAATTTTGACCTTTATTCATTAATTGCAAGATTTTTCCTTAATCAGGGTGGTGTGGAGACTAAGTCCTATCAGGATTTCTGATCAAATCCTGACCACTCATCTTGATCTAATACATGCAAAAACCAATTTACCCTCAATTGTAAATTGAGGTATAAACACTTTCCTAAGTGTTGCACTGAGAATAGATTGGCTCAAAAAATTATGAAAATTCGTAGAGAATTTTTGTTATATTTTCGTTTGATGTAAAATTTTCTATGTATATCATTAAATTATATAATTTTTTAAATAAATCATATTTATTTTTTATATAAAGTTAATATTATAGTGTGTTGTGTGCCCCCACTACATCTCATTCCTGGATCCGTCCCTGCTTCCTTCCTCAGCCCTGGAACGTCTGCTTTGAACACGTACTCCGTCGCGGTTTCTTTCCAATCAGTCTGAAGTTCAAGTAGCTTCCGCGAGGATGACGAAGACGACAACTTCACGTTCATGACTCCCTATTCTTCGTCAACTTCCAGTGGACTGCGACTGATGCTGCGGCGACGTTTCACGTTCGAGTCACGGGTATGGCCGGCGTAGTCAGGGGAACCAGTGTAGTCAGGGGAACGGGATCTTGAAATAGAGCTTTCTCTAGAAACAGACCTATCATCATCATCAAAATAAAGACTTGGAGAAGACATATTTTGATGAATCGATTAGAATATTAATTAAAGAATTTGGGTTTTGCTTAATATATGGATTATGGTGAGGTGAGGAATATAATACATCTTAAACACTGCTTTTATATAGTAGCTAGAACGTAGGTTTGGAGTGATTAAAAAGCAAGAGGAAGACCTAAAAACTCGATTGTCAACTTTGTTTTGGACCTTGAGATGCTGCCCCAATGGGCTAAGTGAATCCAATTGCTTGTTGGCATCTTAATTTTTATCTTAATTAAGTTTTAACTAATGGACCCAGCCTTATATATATGCCCAATGGATCAAGTTTGATTATTTTCTTTATACGAACCCTCGTTATCCGGTAGCTGTGTTTTGGGTCAAAACTAAATCCAAAACTCTAATTGAGAGGAAACTCTTATGGTCTCTATCTTCTTTATACACAAAACTCGAACACAAAACTCGAATATCTACTTTATTTATACACAAAATACTCAGAACTTGAATATGAAACTTTGCTTGAATAACAATGAGCTCCTTCCACTTAACTCAATTATCCGTGTTGGTATTTTGTTTTATTTTTATTAAATCAATATCGCAATGCTTTCAGCGTTAGATAAACGATAGAGTACTTATACTTATCTACTGAAAAATGCTGAAGCCAGACCAAATAGGAAATCTAGAAATGTTTTTCAAAGCACTTTTTCAGATATTTTTGAACTAAACACTAGAAGCTACAAATTGATGCTTTTTCCAGAAGCTCTTTTCAGAAGCAATTTATGCCAGTAGATAAACTAGGTCAAATAGGAACCTATACGTAACAAAACAAATTAATAATAGTGAGATGAAATTTTCAATTTAATTAACTTGTGGATAGTATAATTATAAAGCTTTATAATTTGATCAATTTTTTTTAATTCAAGTACCAAAATTACTTTTTCGGCCAAGTTCCAAGTTCAAACACAAGCTTAATTAATTTGATCATTACAGTACATAATAAATAGCTAGTGTAGAGTATATTTGCAACCTGTAATAGGCTGCAAGAACGAGGGCTCATGCCAAGAACAAGATCAGGCCTTGAACAAGCAAGGTAATCTTAACTACTTACTTTCAAGAGCAGGGGACAATAGAAGCTGGCAATTGAATGCCTTATAACATCAACTTGTAGCAACATTCATCATGTACTAACAAGTAGGGTAATAGTTCATGCTTATTCCTTGTTGCAACTCTCCTTGCAACTTTATTAAACCATCTCTGTCCATCCCCATTAATACTGATAAATTAGAATAAATCTCTGCATGCAGCAACCTTCATTATTTTGATCGAGTACTTGCCCAATGCCTCCCTGTGTGAAAAAAGATGCAATGAAATTTCATATGGAAAGAAAAAATTCAGTAAATTTGAAGCTTTTTAACATTATTCTAATTAAAACAATTAGAAAAAGGAAAAACCAAAAGCATGCAAATTCTAAACCAACACCAATTAGAATGGAATCGAGTTCAATGACTCCTTATAATGGGGGATTCGCAGAACTCAATTAGATAATTAACCAATTTAATTAGCAGAAGGCTACCAAAAAAATTCATCTGTTAACTATATATAATTGTTTGATTAATAAGAACCAAACTAAAAATCAAATTACATATAAACGTAAAAAACCCTAATTAACTAAACCAAAACCCTGAAAAAGCACCCCAAAAAGAAATTGAAGCTAGGGTTTAACTAACTTAATTAACCAGAGAAAGAGGGATAGCTATAATTTTTTTTCCGGCCTTGGGAAGAGTAACAGTCAAAACCCCACGTTCCATCTCCGCCTTGACGGCGGCGACGTCGATATTGTGACGCAAGAGGAATCTCCTCGCAAATCTCCCAGACTTCCTCTCAGTATGACGATTTATCGTCTCAGACGACGTCGTTGAATTATCCCTAGAAGAAACTCTCTTCTCCCCTCTTAGGTTTAGCAACCTCCCATCTTCGACTTCCACCGTCAGGTCCTCCGCCGTCAGCCCTGGAACGTCCGCCTTGAACACGTACTTCGTCGCCGTTTCTTTCCAATCAGTCCGGAGTAGGTCCCGCGAGGACGACCATGACCATGCAGACGACAACTTCACGTTCATCACTCCCCATTCTTCGTCAACTTCTAGTGGGCTGCGGCTACGGCTGCGGCGGCGTATCGGGGAATGGGATCTAGAAAGAGACCTTTCCCCAGAAACAGACCTTTCACTTTCAGAAGAAGAATAACTAGGTCGGTAGGGTGGAGAACGAGCCATCTTAAACACTACGTTTATATACGTAGCTAAGTCGGTTTGGAACTCGATTCCAACTTTATTTTGGATTTTGGAAGGAAGAAAAAAAAAAAAAAAAAAAAAAAACCTCTGTTTTGGACCTTTCCTTGAGATGCTGACCCAATAGGTTAAGTGAATCCAATTGCTCCCCGGTATATTACCTTATAAGTTTTAACTAATGGACCCAACCCTATGCCCAATGGATCAGGTTTGATTTTTGTTTCTAATAACCTTCTTGGTATCCTGTAGCAATGTTGGGTCAAGATTAATCCGGAATTACACTTCATTTGAGAAAATTCTTTGGCTCATATTTTTTCGAATACGATAATATCAATGAGTTGGTATTTTATTTCACCTTTTTCAATCATATTGCAATGCTTTCAGTAGAGTTATATGTATCAAACAAGCGAGATGAAATTTTCAATTTATAATTAGCTTGTGGATGAAATAATTTTGAATCTTTATAATTTGATCAATTTTTTTTTTAATTCAAGTACCAAAATTACTTTTCTCAGCCGAATGAATAGAGAGTAGAGTATATTGGCAACTTGTAATAGGCTTAAATACCACTTTGAACCCTGAAGTTTATACGGACTACCATTTTACAACATACTTTTCTTATTTTGATCACTTTTGTATTCTAATGTTTTATTTTTGTTCCATATTGCACCTTCCGTTATCGAAAATTCGTCAAGTTCCGACGGTGCTACTTGATGGTGCTGTTATGATGCTGATGTGGCATGCCACGTCAGATGAAAATCGCCACGCAACATGCCATGCCATCATAAAAAAAATAAAAGAATAAATTTCTTTGCCATGTCAGCATGCCACGTGGCAGTTTTGCACACGTGACATGCCACGTAGGATTCCGTGATGGCGCCGTTAGTTCACCATAACATAGGGTGCAACATGGACAAATAATAAAACATTAGGGTGCGATATGATCAAAATAAAAAAAAATTGGGTGCAAATTAGCAGTCCGTATAAACTTCAGGGTGTAAAGTGGCATTTAAGTCACTTGTAATAGGATGCAAGAACTAGGGCCTCTGAAGCACAGACACGGTTAGTGGGGCGCCGTATCCGTGTCGTTCCGGTGTCGGACACGGATACGCGTTCGACACGCCGAGACACCATGTCCGACACCCCAAGACATGGCAAAACAAAAAAAATGTGGTGGACACGGGAGGGACACGCCTGGACACGGCATGGACACGGCAAAACCAGATGTGTTACATTTTTTTTCTTCCTTTTTTCGGTTTCCTTGGCCGGCCATCAAGAGCTTTGATTTGAGGATTGAAGAGAGAAGGGGGAAGGAAAAGGAAAATTAAAACGCAAGAGAGTCGTAGGGGAAAGGAAGAGAAGAGGAAAAGATACCGCCAGTTGGAAAGAGATTGGGGAATGGAAGAAGTCTGAATCGGTGGGACTTTTAATTTGGGCTCCAATATTTGGGCCAAGTCCAATTTGGGTGAAAATTTTGGAGCCAATATTTGGGCAAAAGCCAATTTGGGTGAGCCTGAGCCCATATAATAGAATTACTACTAGATCCTTTAACCTATACTTAAAAATAAGATATTATTTATTAATAATTATAATTAATATTTAATATATATATATATATATATATATATATTTATTGCCATGTCCTGCCGTGTCCGTGTCCTTAATTTTTAGAAAATACCGTGTCGCTGTGTCCATATCGTGTCCCCGTGTCCGTGTCCATGCTTCCTAGACTAGGGCTAATGCCAAGAACAAGATCAGGCCTTGAACAAGCAGAGTAATCTTAACTAGTTATTAATCTTAACTAGTTATTTTTCAAGAGCAGGGGACCATAGAAGCTGGCTATTGAATGCCTAATAACATGAACTTCTATTATCAACATTCATCATGTTGGATTTGATGGTGACTGATCATATTTTCAGGAAATTGGTGATTTTCTGTTCTAAGATACAATTTTTAGGTATCAAGGATTGTAGATAAAGGTTAAACCTATAAATCAAAAACAGAACATGGAACATAACAGAATAATAGTTAGATTAAGTCTTCAAACTTAAATTTTAGACATAGAAATGGAAATAGAGATTATTTTATTTCTAACTTTACAATATCAGTGTGAGCTTTCCCCTGCAATTTCATTGCCAAAACTTGCCTGATATAATCAATATACTTAATTTTTCGATACATTCTCGGCCGATGGAGTTCATCATTCACCATTGATTCAAGTGGACCAATTTCTTGATGTTCATCTGGATTCACAAATGCTGCAATTGATATTCTTTCCTTCTTTTCATTTGTAATGACTCTATGCTCAATGCTTTTATAAACTCCATTGCTCAGAATCTGGATGACCAAAAAAAAAACTTTACAAACATGAGAATTTAATTTACTTGTGATAAAAGTAACTAATTCACTACCTCAATGGCATCACCAATATTAACAACAAGAGAATCCGAAATCGGCGTAACGTTAACCCATGATTCTTTATGCTTGATTTGCAAGGCAGTGACTTGATCATCTTGCAAAAGCAAAGTTAATGCACCTCCATCAGAATGAGGGCTCATGCCAAGAACAAGATCAGGCCTTGAACAAATAGGGTAATAATTCATCCTTATTCCTTGTTTCAACTCTCCTTGTAACTTTATTAAACCCTCTCTGTCTAACCCCATTAATACTGATAAATTTGCATAAATTTCTGCAGCAACCTTCATTATTTCAATTGTGTAATTTTCCAATGCTTCCCTGTGTGAAAAAAAAAAGACGAATTAATCACAAAGCAAAAAATCGCATGAAATACCCTTAATTATTGACAAAAAAAATATTATGGTTAATTACTTGAATCCTGGGCAAGTGAGTGGCCAGAACTTGAAATTTCTGGTTTCAACAGGGAGGGTTTTGAGATAAATCATGTCATTCCAATCAAGTTTCTGTTCTTCTGAGACTACATAAACTTGCCCGAATCCTTGAATATCGTTTTCAGCCATTGAATACTTGTTTTTTTCTTTGATTGGAAGTTCAAAGAATGTTGTAGCAGCAGTCTTAATATGATCCAAAACTGCATTTGAAAATCCATATATATATGTTTCAAAATTAAGCAAGACATTTGAATTTACCTGAAAAAATCCCCATTCCTTGCAAGCCAAGTATAGTTTCCTTCTTTCATCTTCATCTCCTTTGGCTAACAATGAGAAATTAATGACTGAAATTTCAGGTGAATGAGGCAAGTTTTGATCTGAAACTAATTTTGGTCTGTCTTTTTCTTCTTGTATAAATCTTTCAGGAATTGAATCAGAATCATTCCTCACTATCTCTTGAATGCTTGGAACTGGTAAAGACCTGCCCCAACCCATTTTTTCTTCTTCCTGGACACCTACACTACTAACTTCCATTTCCATTTTTTTAAGTTAATAAAATTTCACAAGAAAATTTGCATTTTGTTTAAAGCTTGATAGAATCTGGCTTACTTTCTGGCAACTTTGGAGTTGTTACTTTTTGTTTTACTTGCAACACTTGTCAAGAAGAAAAGAACACGTGGTAGCTAACTTAGCCTTTGTAGCATGCAATGCAAGAAGAAAAAATGACAGGTGTAAAATTGGGGAAAATCAATTGTATGCTTATATATTAAATGAAATGAATTTTTTTTTTTTTGCACAAATTAATGAAATGATGATTAAGACATGTTTTTGACATTTTTGCAGACCCATTACACGTTACGCTTCTCTGTTTTTCTCTTGTTTCTAACATGTTTAATTGTAGCTCATGTTTTCTTTGCTTCATGTCCCCTCCTAAAAATTCCAAGTGCCTAATAACATGAAATTCTCTCAATATTCATCAAGTTGGATTTGATGGTGACTCATCATATTTTCAGGAAATTGGAAATTTTCTGTTCTATCATTCTATCATAATCATAGAAAAGGACCATGTTGTATGAAATCAGAACATTGAACAAACAGAACAGTTAAATTAAATCGTCAGACAGAAATATCCATGTCCTCTACATAGTTATTACAGATCTGCAGTAACCATTATGAAGAAATTAGCTAAGTTACAAACATTTTATTTGGTCACACATATGTAGAATTAAAATTTAGATATCAGAAATTGGAAATAGAGATTACAGATTGGATTATTACTTGATTTCAAACTTTACAATATCAGTGTGAGCTTTCCCCTCCATTTTCATTGCCATAATTTGCCTGATGTAATCAACATATTTAATTTTTTTGTACCTTCTAGGGCAATGAAGTTCATCCACCATTGGTTCAAGTGGACCAATTTCTTGCTCTTCATCTGGAAACACAAATGCTGCAATTGATATTCTATCCTTTTTCTCATTTGTGATGGCTCTATGCTCAATGCTTTTATAAACTCCATTGCTCAAAATCTGGAGAACCAAAAAAAAAAAAATTCACTCAAAAGTCTACCTTCAAACACTTTAAAAGTTGATTTAAGTAATTAAGTACTACCTCAATAGCATCACCAACATTAACAACAAGAGAATCCGGGATCGGCTTAACATTAACCCATGATTCCTTATGCTTGATTTGCAAGGCAGTGATTTCATCATCTTGCAAGAGCAAAGTCAATGCACTTCCATCAGAATGAGAGCTAATGCCAAGAACAAGATCAGGCCTTGAACAACTAGGGTAAATGCTCATCCTTATTCCTTGTTTCAGCTCTCCTTGCAACTCTTTTAGACCTTCTCTGCCTATCCCCATCAATTCTGATAAATTAGCATAGATTTCTGCAGCAACATTTTGTACTTCTGTTGAGTATTTGTCCACTGCTTCTCTGTTTGGGAAAAAAGAAATGGAATCACAATCAAAATTCTTGTTATCTTGTTGTTTTATATATTAGAGTGCTGTTTTCTTTGGTGGGTTGTTTTTTTTTTTTGTATCCCATCCGGTATCCAGAGCTTTGCTCTGATTAATCTAAATCTGACCTACGCCGCGCACCTGGATTTTGTGTGTGAGTCTTGGGTTGCTGCTGAAAAGTGAAATATACATCAAGAGCAGAAGGAAAGTTATAGGTATTTACTTGAAATCTGGGCAAGTGAGAGGCCAAAACTTGAAATTTCTGATTTCAGAAGGGAGAGTTTTGAGATATAACATGTCATTCCAATCAAGTTTCTGTTCTTCTGAGACTACATATGCGTGCCCAAATCCTTGGATATCATTTGCAGCCATTGCAAACTTGTTTTTTTCTTCAAGTGGGAGTTGAAAGAATGTAGAAACAGCAATCTTCATCTGATGCAAGACCTCCTTCTCTATCCCATGATTTGATATCTGTAAAAGAATACAACATTTGAATATGTTTCACAAAAAGCACAAGATTCAGACCAGACAGATAGCAGTTGTTATTTACCTGGAAAAATCCCCATTCCTTGCAAGCCAAGTCAAGTTTCCTTCTTTCGTCTTCGTCTCCTTTGGCTAACAATGAGAAATCAATGACTGGAATTTCAGGTGAATGAGGCAAGTTTTGATCTGAAACTAATTTTGGTCTGTCTTTTTCTTCTTGGATAAATCTTTCAGGAACTGAATTTGAATCATTCCTCACTATCTCTTGGATGCTTGGAACTGATAAAGAACTTCCCCAACCCATTTTTTCTTCTTCCATTTTCTAGCTACTAAAAGTCCACAAGAAAATTTGCTTATCAAAAAGCTTGTAAGCTTCAAGCTTGCCTCTTTTCTGGAAAATTTTTGGAGTTATTCCTTCTTGATTTGCTTGCTAATTTAATATTGTAAGTTAAGAATAAATCGGTTGTTCACATGTGGATAAGCATTATTAAATGTTAGTCTTTGTTTTCTCCTAAACCTTACTAGGTTGACTTTTGATTCTCTTTTGTGCAAAACAAAACAAATAGTACTAAATAATATGAGAAATTTTGTTGTTTGAATATATTTGATAGAAAATGAACATTATTCAAAATATGAAAATACAAACCATTACATGAATTTGGGCATAATTTATGTTGCACCATGTGAGTAAATCATATGGTTTTCAAACTTTAAATCAAGTAATTAATATAGAAATGGAAACAGATGAGGGTTTGGATTACTTGATTTCTAACTTTACAATATCAGTATGAGCTTTTCCCTGCAATTTCATTGCCAAAAATTGCATGATATAATCAATATACTTAATTTTTCGGTACATTCTTGGCCGATGGAGTTCATCCACCATTGTTTCAAGTGGACCAATTTCTTTTTGTTCATCTGGAAGTACAAATGCTGCAATTGATATTCTCTCTTTCTTCTCATTTGTGATGGCTCTATGCTCAATGCTTTTATAAACTCCATTGCTCAGAATCTGGATGACCAAAAAATTAGAAATTCACTTTCAAAAACTTGAGAAGTTAACTTTACTTGGGAAAAAAGTAACTGATTACCTCAAGAGCATCAGCAATATTAACTACAAGAGCATCGGGAATCGGCTTAACATCAACCCATGATTCTTTATGCTTGATTTGCAAGCCAGTGATTTCATCATCTTGCAAAAGCAAAGTTAATGCACTTGCATCAGAATGAGGACTAATCCCAAGAACAAGATCAGGCCTTGAACAAGTAGGGTAATAGTTCATCCTTATTCCTTGTTTCAACTCTCCTTGCAACTTTATTAAACCATCTCTTTCCAACCCCATTAATACTGATAAATTTCCATAGATCTCTGCAGCAACCTTTTGTATTTCTGTTGAGTACTTGTCCAATGCTTCTCTGAGCGGTAAAAAATGGAATCACAAAGCAAAATTTGCATGAATTGCCTTAATGTGTGTGAGTATAAATTTATTATCAAAATTCTTGTTATCGTGTTAAAAAGTGATATATACATCAAAATAAGAAGAAAAATTAGAGTCAATTACTTGAAACCAGGGCAAGTAAGTGGCCAGAACTTGAACTTTCTGTTTTCAGCAGGGAGAGTTGCAAGATATATCATGTCATTCCAATCAAGTTTTTGATCTTCTGAGACTACATAGGCTTGCCCAAATCCTTGGATATCATTTGCAGGCAGTGCATACTTCTTTTTCTCTTCGAGCGGAAGCTCAAAGAATGCTGCAACAGCAGTCTTCATCTGATGCAAGACATCTTTTGCTATCCCATGATTTGTTATCTGTGAAAAAAAAAAAGCATTTGAATCCATATATGTTTCAAAATTGAGCAAGACATATGAATTTACCTGAAAAAATCCCCATTCCTTGCAAGCCAAGTCTAGTTTCCTTCTTTCATCTTCATCTCCTTTGGCTAACAATGAGAAATCAATGACTGGAATTTCAAGTGAATGATCAGGCAAGTTTTCTGAAACTTTTGGCCTGTCTTTTTCTTCTTGGATAAATCTTTCAGGAACTGAATTAGAATCATTCCTCACTATCTCTTGGATGCTTGGTACCGGTAAAGACTTGCCCCAACCCATTTTTTCCTGGAAAATTTCTCCAAGCTATACTTCCAAGTTCAACAATGAAAATATGCTTTCTAATGCTTGAGACAGAATCTGGCTTTTGCCTACTTTCTTGTAACCTTGGAGTCAACCCTTGTTGTTTTACTTGCTAATTTTAATATTGTTACTTAATTACTAGCCAACTTGCCATTATCAAATGTTAGTCTTTGTTTTCTTCTATACAAAACAAATAAAAAGTAATGGTCAGACTCAGATGACATGAGAAAATGTGTTAATTTAAAACTAATTAGTTTCCTGGGTTGAACAAGTTTTAGGGGAGTAGGTAAAGTTTAGGTCAAGTTTTCATAGTTTGGCAAATTGCAGAGTTTGACTAGGAAACTAGTTGCTCATTGAAGTTAAAGATCAAAGTTTACTAAGTGTTGTTAATTTCTCCAATTATGGTCAGAATTGTTGTTTTATAAATTTGCCCTTTTCTAGATGCTGTTGTTAGTGTTAAATATATTGAATACCCAAAAAAAAATAGCTCACTTTAAAATAAAGGTATTTTAGAATACCTCATTTTAAATTTTGCAATGCTTCTTGTTCTTGTTCTTTTCCATACTAGCCCTCGAACCCTTGCTCTCAAGGTTTAAGTGTCAACACGTAACCATCAAGAACAAGAAGAGGACCAGAGATAACTTATACCTACTTTTTTTTATTACATCTAGGAAACTAGTTGCTCATTGAAATTAAAGATCAAAGTTGACCCTGGGGTGTCTTAATTAGCAGCAGGAAGAGACTCAAATTTCTGCAAAAGACCCAAATTTCTTGGTTAAGACCCACAGAAAACAAATTAAAAAACACAACTACATGTATGAAATAGAAATCAACTAGCTAATCAGCCCACAAAAATGGTTTGAACTTTGAAGGCAGAATATATAGAAGTAGGTAATATTTGTTAGACTATAGCTTCTTATATTAATATAAGCTAACTCTGCCTATTCTGTTTGAAATTGTACCTTTTTGCTTGCTGTTATTGACATTGGCTATTTGGTTTTTGCATGAATGTTTAAACCTGTGGTCGGTGGATTTGTGAAACAAGGAATAAAATATGACTCTAAATCAATGTTCTGTTTAGTAATTTGTTTCAGTATAAATAGGTGAGAAATGTAATTCTTTCTGCACAATCAATCACTAATCTATTATTTCTGCATAATTAAGTCACTGATCAGAATATCCCTGAATTGCATTCAAGAAATGGAAGCTCCAATGAAGTTGATGTGTGTTGTAATGTTCCTTATGGTTTTGAGCATTGCAGGGTTCAATGGAGTCCATGGGTCCGGACAACAATATGGACCATGTGGGAAACATAACATTGAGAAGGAAGCTGAGAAGCTCGAGCCATGTACAAGGGCTGCACAAAATCGTTACGTTCCGGTCCCCAAGCGTTGCTGTGATGTAATAGAGAAAAAGCTCAAGAGTCCCGGCTGCCTTTGTGCCATTATGTTTACTAATACAGCTAGGAACGCCGGAATCAAACCGGAAATTGCCGTCACTATTCCCAAACGCTGCAACATTGCCGGTCGTCCTGTCGGTCACAAGTGCGGAGCTTTCCCACTGCTCTAGAGATCATGTGAAAGGCTCCCATGGTCTTGTCGTAATAAAAACAACCTGGTATTAGCACTTAGCAGTATCAATGTGCTGGATTCTGTCCTTTGTTGCAATGAGTTTCAATGTGTCATCCTAGCCTATCTAGTATAAAACTGCTGTGTTGTATCTTTGAGTGTAATAACAAATTAAACTTACAAGGTTCTTCTGACTTTTGAATAAGTTATAAACCACATTCTGGAAAAAGAAATGAATAAGTTATTGACCACATTGTCTTTTCTGCTTGAAATAATATTGCAATTGCTAAAAAGACAAAGATAAATTAAAGACAAAGATCATGCTCAGCTTCCAGCTCTTCAATCTTTTGAACTCTTTGATCAATCCTTTCCTTCAGTGACTCCAACATAAGAATTAACTAGCAATCTATGCTTCTTCCTACTTTCTAATAATTGCAAGTCATAAGAACAAATGTTTTATGTATCTAATTGCTTGCCAAATTAGAAACAAAATGACAATTTGTAACAAATCTAGGCAAAAAAAGAAGATTTGGACAAAAGGGCACCAGCACTTGCCTTCACAGGTAATGCGTTACGGATCATCTGAAATTCTTTCACTCCAAGAAACTCGTTTATGCTTTTGATTAAAATAAAAGTTTATCATTTTATTTTGGTAAAAAATAGTTGATCATTTTAATGTAACATATCTGCAACATCATCTTTTTAAATTATAGGTATAGGGTATAGTCGATGGAATCATAAATGATAAATCATCCAATTTTATATATATAATAATAATTGTTACCCAACTTTCTAATTTAAAAAGCAAATATTAAAAAATTAAAATTGGATGATTTATACAGGTGGTGAATGTAGCTTGCAATCTGCTCCATTGCAGTAGCGGGAAGATCACTTAATTTATTCCGAAACTCGTTTTCGTTTAGTAGTCCTTGGTAATTTCTGTTGAATGAGTTGCCTAATATAAAGCTTGTTAAAATTTACCAATTAGATGCATTAACTTTCTAGTTTATTGCTTTCCTAGCAGTTTTATGATAAAAGCATGGTAGCTACGCCCAGGGTTTCAAATAGCGGTATCAAATAGTGGTATCGGTCGCGTTTTCGGTCGCGTCACGTTTATCGCGTTTGCGAAAATAACGGATACCTTTGTGGCCATTGCGATTATCGCGGACGTGAATTTTTTAATTTTTGCACAAATTGCTTTGAAACAAAATACTCAAAATTTTGACAATCTTGATCATCGAAGCTCCTATTTTGTTATTTTAGGTAATATAATGAAGTCTTATAGGTGAAATAGGAGAACTACACTAAAATTCCAAGTTTTGCTCTCACCCAAAGCGACCTGTAACAAACTAATTTACTCACAACCGATATTTAGCCAAAAGCGGTGGCGGTGGGTGCCGCTACCGCTAAATAGCGGACCGCTGACCCTGGCTACGCCTACATGTAATGTAAGCCATTGAAAGTAGAAAACATGATGCTGATCAAGAGAAGCATTATATATATGCCTTTATGTTTCAAATTTTATAGGAAACAGAACATTTCATTTTAAGTGTCACAAATCAAATTTTGCTTTATTTCATAATAAGTGTCACACTTATAAAACCAATACAATTTGTAATATTTTTACCATATATATCCCTAATTAATGGAGAGTTATAAAGAGAGAAGATAAATGTAATTAATAAAAAGATGGGGTGTTTAGGTCATTTAAAATATTTTTTACTAAATTTAAGGTGAGTTAATTATTGTCTTAATATGTGTGATATTCCTAATGTGACACTTATTCTGGATCGGGGGGAGTGGTATTTATTATGGACTCAGACAAGTTGGACCTGAACTCTAATATCAAGTTTTCCATTGCCCCAAAATGTTAAAATCAAAAGGGAAGAGAGACATCATAATAAATTAAACGATATGTTGTGAGTCTAAGGCTTGGTTTGGCATTGAGATTGCAGTTTGAAAAAACTTGATTTGGAAAAAATGTTTTTCAGAAGTGCTTTTTTAAATTACGGTAGAAAAATTTAAATAATGTTTGGTATTGCTGTGGAAAAATTGGGTTGAAGGATAAAATGTCTAAAAAGGATATGCTAGTTAAAAAGGAAAGAGAAAAATAATTAGGGGATATTAGTCATTTAATGTCCAAAAGCACTTTTGAAACGCAAAATCACCTAAGGATTAGCTTCTCAAGTTGGCTTGGCTTTTGCGTTCAAAATCAGCTTTTGACACAAAACATGATTTATTTGGTATTGCGTTTGGGTTCAAAAGCAGCTTTTTTTTTTTTATCTCCAAACGCAATGCCAAACAAGGCCTAAGACTCTTATTGATATATAATATGACACCAAACTAACAATCCATTAAACCAACTAAACAACCAAATAAGGTCAAGACTTCAACTTAAAGCTAATTAGCTCCAACAAGAAATAGATGATGATTCTGGCGGCGTTGAGCAACATTTAACGAGCATTCGTCAAATCATTAGCTCTCCAAAAACCACTGGAAGGAAATTCAATCCAAATGTTCCCATCACGTTCAGTACTCCGAGCCCAATTTTGGTACTGCAAACTATCGGATTTGGTGCCATAACATCTTACTTTAGGATACCAACAACGTGAAAATACGTGGTTTGCTAATTCACTTGTTTCCCCCACTGCTGGACAAGAGAAACATGTGCCGTCGCCAATGAAAAAAACATGGTTATTCAAACTATTCTCCTTAACCCAATGCTTCTTAGAGAAATCAAACTTGAGGAGTTTTAAATCCTTTGAATATTGGCCATTACCCATCACTCGAAGGTCTCCATCGGACACAATGAGTTTAACATGTTTGAAATCGAAACCCCGTCGACCCTCTAGAGTTAACATAGTCCATCTTTCAAGTTGAGGATCGAAGGCACCCAATTCACCTCCTGAGAAGACACAATAGAAAATTCCACCTGCATAGACTGCGTGTTCCGCGGTACTAGACGGCCTATCAAACTCGAACTCGTAAGTCTTCCAAGCAATGTCAACCGGAGAACATATGTAGATACAGATTTTTTCCCCCTTGATACGCAAACCAAAGATGACACACTTTGGGGAAGTAGATCTAAGCTTAAGGTCGCCACATTAACTACTTTATGATGATAATAATTTGTTTCGAAGTCATCAGAATCGGGTAACTCCGGTAGCTTAATTACCTCGGTAGTAAACGGAGAGTACAAACAGAAATTCCCTAAACCACGTGGCTTTGTAACCGGTTCAGAAAGAAGCCTCCTTGAAAGCCTCCTTCGACCGAATAAAAGAACCCACCCATATGACGAAGCATAAGCTCTTTCGTCACGGAAAAACGAAATTTCTTCCCTTCTGAAACCACCATTCATTTCTTTGTCAAGAGGAGGGTAAATCAGATGGTATGAATAGGCTGTCTGATCACCATTTAGGTCTTTAACGGGAAACCACCACTGAGTTGTCCTCAATGCCCACGGGAAATTAGTATGAGGGACTGAAACTAAACAAGCCTTCCAAATGGCTCTCATACGGAGTCCGTCGAGCCAACACAAACGCCCAATTATACGTTGAACGATGTCAAGAGGGAGATTCGACCAATTAACCATGTCAGGAGGGACATCGTCGCTTATCTCATCATTCTCCTCTCTACTTTTAGCGCCCTTACAAGGGGCTCTCTTACGCTTTCGGTTTCGGTCGAGGCAACCCATCTCTCTAGTTCGGACTTGAAGATTTAAATTGGATGGAGTTTAATTGGCCTTCTTGCTCTACTTGCTTAATTCGATGAGTTTTGCTATGGCGAAATCAATCGATCAATTTTAACCCAAAAAAAAATAATCGATAAATAAGAATAAAACAGGACAATGGAAGCTTGGCCTGAAATTACTAATTACCTGATCTAATCATAATCAGCGCTTGCCCTCAATAAGTTATAAATATGGGACTCCACAACCAAATCCCAATGGCTCTAGGTTTCAGACTTGCAGTCGGAACTACGGCACAACCAAATCCCAATCCCAATGGCTTTAGGTTTCAGACTACTTGTAGTGTTAACTACGGCACAACCAAATCTCAATCCCAATGGCTCTAGGTTTTATATATTTGTTTTTTTAATTACCAAATTGGGGAATAATAATTAATAAAACAAGGGTAATTATTTGTGTGACGTGGCTAAAGATTGCCACAACTTCTTGATGAAATTCTTGGCCTCCAAGCACAACTTCTTTGGGAAGTACTTGGCCTTCAAGGTGAGTAATCTAGGCCATTGATTTTACTTGGTCACCAATTATCAATTTATGGCCCTTGATCTCAACTTGGTGAGTAAGAACATTTGGCCTATAAATAAGGCTTTGGTGAATAGTTTGCATCATCCAACAAATCCTCCAACAACATACAAGTTGTATGTTTTGTTATCCACATTAGTGTTGTCTTTGTTTAGCTTAGGATTTGGGTGTATTTGGGTTTTGGGATTTTGAGCTTCTCTCTTTGTAAATTGTCTTTTCCCTTTAGTGAAATCTTTGCTCCCCCTTCGCCTGTGGACGTAGGCTTCTAAGCCGAACCACGTAAATTATTTGTGTCTTGATTTTCTTCCCACTTGCCTTATTATTTCTTATCTCTTATTTGTTACCATTTGCTACTAAAATTATATTTGACCATCCTGGGGGCATAACAATTTGATATAGCGGTGGTGTAAATTTTGGACTCTACAAACGGGTTGTGCAGTTGACACATGTCCATTTACTAAATTAATTAAATTTTAAATATTTCCTAAGGGACACATGTCACCCTTCAAGACCCGTTTGTGCAGTCTTCTAAACTCCATTAACGGTGTATTATATATAAACCCATAAAATAATTGGTTAGGATTAAGTGTGCATGTAAGCCTAAAAATTCAGTTAACATACCACGGGACAAGAGAAACAGGTGTTGCTAATAAATAAAACACGGTAATTCAAACTATTATCCTTAACCGAACCCTTCTTAGAAAAATCAAACTTGAGGAGTTTCAAATCCTCTGAATATTGGCCACTACCCATCACTCGAAGGTCTCCATCTAGCTCCCCAGAAATCGAAACCCCGTAGCTCCTCTAGAGTTGGCACAGTCCACATTTAAGTTGAAGATTGAAGGCACCCAATTCACCTCCTGAGAAAACAAAATAAAAAACCCACCACCCAATTCACCTCCTTGTTTTACTTGCTAATTTATATTGTTACTTACTAGCCAACTTGCCATTATCAAATGCTAGTCTTTGTTTTCTTCTATACAAAACAAATAAAAAGTAATGGTCAGATTGTTATATAGTTTGTTGATGTGGAATGAATCCCACATTGCTAAGAGAATACAAAGGCCATTGTTTTATGTAGGCTTAAGTGCTTTAAAGGTTATCTTTGGATAACTAGTGGGCTAGTGGATAATTTAGGTCATTTGGGCTTGGTTTGTCTACTAATGGGCCTATGTCAATAGACTTATTTTATTGGTCTTTGATGAGGGCACTTGGGCCTTGATGACTTAGAAAAAATTCTAAGTCTTAATTTTTTATTTCCTTAAAGAAAATTCGGATATACCTATTTGAATAGGTATAAACTACCGAAAACTGTCTTTTATCTGATAGATACCTTTTAATTAGGAGACAGTTTCCAGAGATTATGTCTTTTCACGTTTTATAAATAGAAACGTGGTTTTCCCATGATAAAATCAATTCTTCTACTTCTTCCTTGGATGTTCTTAAGTGGCTTAGTTGTATCCCAAATACAACTTGTTTGATTTCTTAAGTGGCTTAGTTGTATCCCAAATACAACTTGTTTGATTTCTCAAGCAATATTGTATTTGAGAAAGCTTGGCGCCTCTAAGTCTTGTTTTCTCTATAATTTCAGAAAATTTCTAACACAGATGACATGAGAAAATGTGTAAATTTAATTCGTTTGATGCATACATTTTTCATAATTTAATACTTTCCTAGTTTCCTGGGTTGAACAAGTTTTAGGGGTGTAGGTAAAGTTTAGCTCAAGGTTTGATAGTTTGGCAAATTGCAGAGTACTTAAACAATTGATAGATGAACTATGAAACTAGTTGCTCATTGAAGTTAAAGATCAAAGTTTACAGAGTGTTGTTAATTTCTCCAATAACGCTCAGAATGGTTGTTTTGTAAATTTGCCCTTTTCTAGATGCTGTTATTAGTGTTATTATTGAATTTTTTTTGACAAATCCTTGCTTGAATAGGACAATCCATTATTTCGTTGTAAACTAAATATGGAGTTACCATCTAATTTGTGTCTGTTTTTATCTGGCAGAACTTGATCATAAAAATTACTACTTCAGATATAGTAAGGTAAAAGATAAAGGTATTTTAGAATACCTCACTTTAAATTTAGCAATGTTTTTTCTTCTGGTTTCTATTCTATACTAGCCCTCGAACCCTTGCTCTCTATGTTTAAGTGTCATCACCTAACCATCAAGAACAAGAAGTGAACCAGTGACAACTTATTATAAGCTAACTCTGCCTGTTCTGTTTGAAATTATAACTTTCAAACAAATGCTTATTATAGTTTGCTAGAAATTGGCAAATGCTTCCTTGTTTCTTGAGTGAAATCAAAGTTGAGAGGTTAGTAAATTGAACAAGTGTTCAATGCATTTAATTGTAGTTGCAAAACAGCAGGCTAAGCAAAACAGCAATTGAAAGTACAAAACAATATGCTGAAGAGGAGCATTATATATACATTTAAGGAGCAGTGATCAAATCATCAGCTCTCCAAATAACACCGGAAGGAAACTCAATCCAAATCAATGAATTCAACGCTGTCAGAGCCCAATTAAAGTACTGCACACTATAAATGGATTCTGTGCCATAACATCTTACTGTTTGCCATATTCCCCAAATACATGAAAATGCGTGGTTTGCTAATTGACTTGTTTCCCCCACCGCTGGACAAGAGAAACATGTGTTGCTAATAAATAAAACACGGTTATTCAAACTATTCTCCTTAACCCAACGCTTCTTAGAGAAATCAAACTTGAGGAGTTTTAAATCCTGTGAATATTGGCCACTACCCATCACTCGAAGGTCTCCATCGGACGCAATGAGTCTAGCTTTCCGGAAATTGAAACCCTGTAGCTCCTCCAGAGATAGCATAGTCCACTCTTTATGTTGAAGATTGAAGGCACCCAATTCACCTCTTGAGAATACACAATAGAAAATTCCACTTGTATAGGCTGCATGTTCCGCGATACTATTCGGCTTATGAAACTCGAACTCATAAGTCTTCCAAGCAATGTCACCAGGAGAACATATGTAGATACAGATTTTACTCACCTTGGTCTTCAAACCAAAGATGACACACTTTGGGGAAGTAGCATCCAAGCTGAAGGTCGCCACATCAACCGTTAATTCAGATTCCGGGAGCTTAACTACCTCGTTGGTAAAGGGAGAGTACAAAAGGAAATTCCCGAAATCATGTGGGTTTGTTGCCGCTTCAAAAAGAACCCACCCATATGATGAAGCATGAGCTCTTGCATTATGGAAAATCTGTAATTCTTCTTCTCTAAGAGAAAGAGGTATTTCTTGCTGAAGAGGAGGGTAAATCAGCTGGTCCTGGTTTCTTTTGGAGGTAAGCCTCAATGCCCACGGTAAGTACTTTTGATCCATGGTGATGGTGGGAATATGAGGGGCTGTAACTGACCAAGCCTTACAAACGGTTCTCGTACGGATTCGACCGACCCAACACAAACGCTCAATTATACGTTCAACCATGTCAAGAGGGAGATTCGACCAATTTACCATGTCGCCGCCTATCTCATCATTCTCCTCTCTCAACTTGATATCCATCTCTCTCTACTTCGGACTTGAATACTAAATTGGAGTTTCGCCTTCTTGCTCTATTTTTTTTTGTTTAATTCTATGAGTTTTGCTATTGCGATATCAGCTCTCAAGTTATAAATATGTGACTGGACAACCAAATCCCAATGGCTATAGGTTTCACTTTTCAGACTTTCAGTTGGTTTGGAACTGCGGCTCTTCCTTAGTTTAATCTCCAAGTATTATATTTTTGCTTTTTTAATTAATTAAGAACTTGGGGAATAATTAATAAATAATTTTTTTGAAAAAAAAAATTAATAAATAATTAAAATAAGTTCAAGAGGGAATTGGGAGACAACCAAATAATTAAATGAAAGGAAACTTTACTAATAGCTTTGTGCACAAATCACACACAAATTTACTACAGATGCAACATAGCATTTAATTAAGACTTAGACTCGTACCATGACTAAGAACCCATCAAACCAAACGAATTAAACAACCAAATAAACCGAAGACTTCAACTTAAAGCTAAGCTCCAACAAGAAATAGATATTGATAGTTCTGGCGTTGAGCAACATTTAAGGAGCAGTCATCAAATCATTAGCACTCCAAATAGCACGGGAAGGAAATTCAATCCAAATGCATTCAATATAATTGTCCCGAGACGATGCCATCTTAGCCCAATTTTGGTATTGCAGACTATCAGATTCATTGCCATAACGTCGTACTTTAGGATGAAATTCACAACATGAAAATATGTGGTTTGCTAATTGACTTGCTTCCCCCACTGCTGGACAAGAGAAACTTGTGCAGCCAATAAATAAAACACGGTTATTCAAACTATTCTACTTAACCCAACGTTTCTCAGAGAAATCAAACTTGAGAAGTTTCAAAGTCTCTGAATTCTTAAAAGTAATGGTCATGTGGTAATCATATTATATAAAGTCCCTTCAATTTTCTCCTTACTCATCAATCGAAGTTCTCCATGTGATGCAATGAGTCTAGTGCATTGGAAATCAAAACCTGGTAGCCCCTCTAGAGTTAGCATAGTCCACTCTTTAAGTTGAAGATTGAAGACACCCAATTCACCTCCTCTAGAGTTAGCATAGTCCACTCTTTAAGTTGAAGATTGAAGACACCCAATTCACCTACAGAGAAAACACAATATAGAAAATTCCACCTGCATAGGTTACATGTTGCAATCTGTGGACGATGTGCATTCGATCGGGAAGCATCATCGACAATCTTTTCCCGAAGGAGTTGCTTGGACAAGAAGCCACTTGAATTGACCAAAAAAAGGTGTAAGGATTAACAAAAGATCACTCAATGGAATTATTTTTACAAATTTGATTGATATTATCACTTTTATTAATTAATAATTTATTACATATGAAATTCCAAAAGTTCAGAAACAAAAGACATCCTACTTGGATTATACATGTTTAATTCTAGCAATGCATGAGTCACCGCCTTGTAAACTTCATCACCCATTAATTTCTCAAATTCTTCAATAGTTCACCAATTGTTTCCTTTTGGCCAAAAAAAAATCAATTGTTTCCTGCATATAATTTCACAAAACATTTAGTAATATAAACCAAGCACCCTTCATAATTGCTCTGACGTTCCTTTACAATTAGGGCTCTATTCAATGCTTCGAAATCTTCAATCTCTTGTCGATCCCCCTGCCCTCAACTCTTCGAGAGTATCCTTGAAACCTTCATCTTAGTGCTTAAATGACCCTTTCAGTTGCTCAATTTCAAATTCTAGTGCTTGTTTTTTTATCTAATTGTTTCTCCAGTTGAGTTATCCTATTCTAAAGCTCCACCTTCTGCCTCTGCATTTTTCATAGTCCAAAATTTTGCTAGAAATTGGCATTTGCTTCCTTGTTTCTTGTGTGCAATCAAAGTTGAAAGGCTAGTAAATTGAACAAGTCTTACAATGCATTTAATTGTATTTGCAAAACAGCAGGCTATGCCAACCAGCAATTTTAAGTACAAAACAATATGCTGAAGAGAAGCATTATTATATATGCCTTCATGTTTCACATTTAAGGAGCAGTGATCAAATCATCAGCTCTCCAAATAACACCAGAAGGAAATTCAATCCAAATCAATGAATTCAAGGCTGTCAGAGCCCAATTATAGAACTGCAGACTATTGGATTCTGTGCCATAACATCTTGCAACCTGCCATGATCCCCAAATACATGAAAATGCGTAGTTTGCTAATTGACTTGTTTCCCCCACTGCTGGACAAGAGAAACATGTGCCACCAATAAATAAAACACGGTTATTCAAACTTTTCTCTTTAATTCAATGCTTCTTAGAGAAATCAAACTTGAGGAGTTTCAAATCCTCCGTATATTGGCCACTACCCATTACTCGAAGGTCTCCATCGGATGCAATAAGTCTAGCTTTGCAGAAATCGAAACCCTTTAGCTCATTCGGAGTTAGCATAGTCCACTCTTTAAGTTGAAGATTGAAGGCACGCAATTGACCTCCTGAGAAAACACAATAGAAAATTCCACCTGCATGCCCTACTATAATTATCAAAGAAGTCGAACTCATAAGTCTCCCTCTCCCAAGCACGGTCACCAGGAGAACATATGTGGATACGGATTTCGTTGTGCTCCACTTCCAAAACAAAGACGACACATCTTGGGGAAGTAGCATCCAAGCTCAAGGTCGCCACATTAACTAGTGGGAAGTCAGATTCCGGGAGCTTAATTACCTCCGAGGTAAATGGAGAGTACAAAAAGAAATTCCCTAAAACATGTGGTTTTTTTATTGCTTCAAAAAGAATCCACCCATATGATGAAGCATGAGCTCTTGCATCACGGATCATAAGTTTCTCAAGAGGTACTTTTTGGGCATAAATCTGTGTGTGAAGAGGAGGGAAAATCAGCCGGTATTCACCGGCATAGTCACTCAATGCCCACGGGAAGTTACCAATAGTGGGAATATTTATATGAGGGGCTGAAACTGACCAAGCCTTACAAAGCCGGATTTGATCGACCCAACCCAAACGCTCAATTATACGTTCAACCATGTCAAGAGGGAGATTCGACCAATTAACCATGTCGCCACTTTTCTCATCATTCTCCTCTCTACTTCTTCTACATCCCTTACAATTACAAAGGGCTCTCATACGCATTCGGATTCGCTCGAGCCAACCCATCTCTCTACTTCGGCCTTGAAGATTAAATTGGATGGAGTTTAATTGCCCTTCTTGCTCTACTTGCTTAATTCGATGAGTTTTGCTATGGCGAAATCAATCGATCAATTTTAATAAAAAAAAATCAATCGAATAAAACGGGACAATGGAAGCTTGGCCTGGAATTACTAATTACCTGATCTATTATCATAATCAGCGCTTCTCCTCAAGTTATAAATATGGGACTCCACAACCAAAATCCCAATGGCTATAGGTTTTAGACTTTCAATAGGAAACTACGGTGCATTCAACATTATATATTTGCTCCTTTTTTTTTAATATATTTGCTTTTTTATGTACGAACTTGTTTGGGAATATATCTTATCTTATCTTAACTTATCTTACTATCTTATCTTATCTTATAAGCATATCTTACTATCTTACTACTATATAAAATCACGATCTTAAAAATTCTAATTGGGAAATTTCATAAATACCCTTAGGATTATATTATAGTATAATACTTTTATTATTAAGTATATATTCTTTTTAGTCATTTAGCTTTTTTGTTTTTTTTAGATGATTCAACCTTTTTTAAAAAAAAAAATAGATAACTTTCATTCATGTAACTGATTTTACAATAATTTTAGGAATATATATATCATCCTTCATTACATCAAATCTCAGTAAAACTACGTAATCTATTACTTTTTGCACCGGAAAAACTGGATCATCCTTGAAAATCCAAAACACCTGTCGTGAATCATGTTGATGTCTCGCTATCACACCCATCACTCCCTCGTTGTCGCTTGTTCTTCCAAACAAAAAGCTTTGATCAACGATGATCAAGTGATTGATTCAATGAACATATCTCTTCCTTGGCACCCAAAAGAAAATGATTACAATGATTTTACCACAGATCTGAATAAATAAAAGGTTGATCATGCTTAAAACTATCATAAAATTCAGACTGGATAACTCAGATTCAAAAAGAACTGAGACTAGACTCGAAACTGACTAAAAAAACAAACTGACTCAAACCAACTCAAAACAAACTCAAATAAAACTGGTCAAATCTGTAGATCTGAACCCCTTATTGAAAACAAAAACCAAATCCTCCTCCTCCCCCTTGGCGTGACTACCAAGGAGGAGGGGGAGTATCGAAACACCAACGAGAACTAGAAAAGGAGAAGGGGAGAGGGAGAAAGGGAGAGAGAGCGGCTAGGGGGAAGAAATAATAGATGATTCAACCTTTTATTAATTATTATGGAAACATATTGTAAATCCAATATTTAAATTTTTTAAATTATGGAAAGATATTAATAATCCATTATGAGGAGGGATCTACTTAAACCCGGTGTAAGTTACACCCTTTTTTGCTCTTTTATATCTTTTGTAGAATTTAAATTTATTCAATTCGACCGTTAGATCTTAAATTCTTATCATATAGATCATGCATGTCAAATTTCAAGTTAATTGAATATATTTAACAATATGTTTGATGTATAATATTTTTCACCGTTAAATATATACTGAAAATATTAAAAAATGTTGGAGTCAACACAATTAAACCATTAGAAAAACCCATCATATTTCTTAATCTTTCCAACCTAGAGCTCCTTTGCTTAGTTTCACATAAGAAAACCATAAAAGGACGGTATGATGAGCTCCCTTAGAGCTCAAACTGCCGAGGGTTGTCCAAGCCCTTAGCAGTTCCATGCAATAAGACTCGTTGATCAGTTCCATGCAATAAGACTCGTTGATCTTCGTGTGGCTGTTACGGGTCAGCCACCTCCACTCTTTCTTGTTGGCTGAAGAACTTGCGGACACATTGATTTCTGCTAGTTCAATAGTATGGGTGATCTCATGAAGCATCCACTTTTCTGAATTTGACCCTTGCGAGCTTTCTTCATTGAATCTTCTTGCTTCCTTTAGTGCTTTAATGCGAGCTGCCTTCTTGATCTGGAGAGAAAACACCTATTTTTAACTGATTTCCCTTTGACCGAAGTCTCCCATCTGCTAATTAGATTCAAATCCAAGCTTTCCTTTTTGTGGCCAAAAAGATTACATAACAACAGCCGGTTATCTTGGGCTAGGCCTATTTAGGTGATATCCCACATCCCCGGTTGGTACTCAGACATCCAATTACTAATTGAAAAAAATTCCAGTTAGGTGTATTGAATTTTAAAATAATCAATGGATTGTGGTATAATGAAAACTTGTCATTATTTGGTGTAATGGTGATACTTATCAGTTTTAAGTCTAATGAGTGATTTTGGGGTAATGTCAAAAATACTCATTTTTTCTCAACATTGTTATTGGTAAGTTTTCTATATTCAAAAATAATTTTATACTTGAATTTATTCTCAAAAATCATTTTTTACCCTGAATCTGAATTATTTTATCAGATTGTCATAATTATAATGATTTGTAAGATTTTCTTCATTTATCTATATTCATGTTACAAGTTTTTTTCATTTATCTATATTTATGTTTAATGGTAGAAGGAATCTAAATGTGGGTTTGAATTTTGGATTTGCTTCCAAATTCATGATTAGAATTTAATGATTTCAACTTGATCATTTTTTTTATTTTTTTAATGCTTGAAATTGAAATTGTTTGAATAAAAAGAAACACATATATCAAGCTTAAAAAATCGCTTGAAACTCATGAAAAAAGAAAAAATAACAATGGTTAGTTTATGCTTGATTAGAAATTTTATAATTTTTTTATCGAGTTGGTCGATATTTTGTATTATTTTTTATTTTTTACATTTTTTATATAAGTTATATGTCCATATTTCTAGCATGAGAATTAAAAAGTAATTGGTTAAGAGTAAAATATGGTAAAAAAAAAGAATATACAACAATAAAAGGTGTTGTGGGGAAAAAAAAGAGAATAGATTAAGAGAGAAGATATGTATTATGGAAAAAATACACTTTTAGATAAAAGAGTGTTTTTAATATTTTATTATTTAATTTTCCATTATACTTAATAATGATATCGTTACATCTAAAAGGGATCATTATTCATTACACCAAATAGGAAAAACCTTTCATCATACCATCATCTGATGATTATTTTAAACTAAAATACACAGGAATGTTCCCTTACTAATTTGTGATATAATCTCAATTGGGCTTCCTAGGCTAATGGGTCACCATCCAGTTCTGTAGGCCTACTTCTTTTTCCCAAAATAGAATCTTGAAACTAAAGGAGAGAGCCACAAAGTGCTCCTCCTTTGAAGAGATGTGATGATCAAGTAGATTGTCCTACAAAGGAGGAATGAGATCATTTTCTCAGGGCCATGGTTTTAAGAGGGTAGCACCGTAGCAGTAGCAATTTTTTTTTTTTCCCTTGGTAACTTGGTTAAATTTTTCCACCAGTTGTCTTTTTGGCACCAAGGAAGACGACGGTACTAGGTTGATAAGTTGGTTGGGAAATGATGAAACGGTGAGCATTTAAAGGGAAATAAAAAAAGAATGACGTGGACCTCCAACCCCATCCAAATCTCAAGGAGTTGTCTGTAATTGGATGGAAGGGTGATGCCAGGTTCCCAAGTTGGTTTTCTCTGCTCTCGAATTTAACCAGATTTACCATAAATGGTCCAAGTAAATTCAAAAGTCTCCCAACCTTCCATCAATTGCCTCATCTTCAATTCATGCATATTTACAGTTTAAGTGAGCTGGAGTACATGAGGATGCTGAGGCTGAGGGAAGACATTTAGGAGAAGCAATGCCTCATCTTCAATTCCACACCTGGCACTGACAGTGACAGTCAAACTCAAATATTATTACAAGATTCTACCAGTCTCCAAGATATACGTCTCAAAAATATTCCCAAGTGTAGGAGAAGCGGAATTAGGAGACGCGGAATTATTCTTCCCATCCTTGATTGACATCTCACTTGGAAATTGCCCAAAATTGAAGAGCTGGTTTAGGAATACAAATACAATAAATAAGAGCCCGTTTGGAAGTTTCTATAGAAAGTAAAAAAGTAGAAAGTTTTTTCTATAGAAAGTTTAAAACTAGAAAGTTTTTTCTTAAGAAAATATTTTTAACATGTTTGTTTAACCTCTAGAGTCTAAATTAAATTCCTAAGAAAGTAAAGATAAATTTATTAAAATACCCTTTGATGAATATTTTAAATTTAAAAATAAGGTCCTTTTAAGTAATTTTGTCTTAAATTACTTTCATGAGAAAAGTGAGAAAGTGCTTTAACACCTCTCTGGTGTTAAAGCACTTTCTCACTTTGAAGAGAAAGTATTTGGGTTAGTTAAAACTTTCTTACCCTAAACTTTCTCTTAAAAAAATAACCAAACATGCTAAAGTTATTTCCTACCCTATACTTTCTATAGAAAGTGATTAAATTACATCAAAACAGACTGTTCCTAATATTTCCTCGTCTCTCCTCTTTATGCCTAAGTTATCGAGAAATTATTAGGTGGGACGAACCCACCACGTCATCCATGGGACTAACCAATAGAATTTTGCCATGTCAAATTAACTCCTTAAATTTAGGCACGATTTTAGCCCAATGTTTAGCCCTCTTTTAAAACAAACCATATATAAAGTATAAGTCCCCAAATTTGAGATTTTATTGGGATAGGATTTTAGAAAATTGATGAGTTGTTTTCATATTATTGATTGGTCTCATAGATGATGTGATGGGTCCGTGCCACCTAATAATTTCTTACAATGATATAGGTGCCGATTGGCCTAAGATTGCTCACATCCCAAACATTTGGATTAAAGGGGTTAGTGCTTTCTATCCATACAACTTTCAATATATAATAATTCATTTGCATTTGCCCTCTTTCCTCGTTCAATCTCAGAATTTCATTTCTTTGTTTCTTCAAAACAAGGTCCAATAAATTACCACAACAGACTCGAGTCTTTTTTGTCATCATCGTTGGAGCAATCAAAGTAAGTACCGAAAATTGGGTGCTAATTAGAGTAATTACCTAATTTCTTTACTACTCTTTTAGATCACATACTCGCAAATTCTTTGATCTAATGAAATCAGATAACAATGTCACTCTTGTCAGCATCAGCTAAATGGACATATATATGTTATTTACGTTTCAGTCATCAACATTGAACCACAAAGGAATCCCTCTTGGTTTGCTGGTTTGAACTTTACGGAAACTTTTTGTAGCAACGAAGTGGATCATATTGAAGAGGAAAGGAAATTGATTCTACAATTCTACTGCAAGAATTAAGGCAAGAACAATCAGAAAAACAGAACAAGAACAGGGGAAAAATGATCCTTTGTTACTAATTACAAGCCAACTTGCCATTATCAAATAATGTTAGTCTTTGTTTTCTTCTATATATCAAAAGATGCGATGCAGAACTTGAAGAGGTTCTGACTTTTTGAATCTGTTTAGTGCAAAACAAAACAAATAAAAAAGTAATGGTCAGATGACATGAGAAAATGTGTTGATTTAATTCGTTTGATGCATACATTTTTCATGGAAATAAAGTTCTAGGACCCCTTTTAACTACTTGTTTTATTGTTAAGAACAGGAAAAACTTTGTTAAATTTGCCTAATAACATGAACTTTTATCAACATTCATTCATGTTAAATTGATGGTGATTGATCATATTCAGGAAATTGAAGTATGATTCGAAAACAGAATTTGATGAAATCAGAACACTTGAATTAATTTCAAACATAGAAGTGTCATTCATTTTTCACTGCCCTAATTTTAAGGGCAAAAAATATGGAGTTACCATCTAATTTGTGTCTGTTTTTATCTGGCAGAACTTGATCAGAATTTCATATTTTTAGAAAAAAAAAAATCTTTAGAATGTAAAAAAATAAAGGTATTTTAGAATACCTCATTTTATGTTAGCAACAATGCATTTTCTTGTTGTTTCTGTTCCTTACTAGCCCTCGAACCCTTGATCTCGAGGTTTAAGTGTCAACACTTAACCATCAAGAACAAGGAGAGAACCAGTGGCAACTTACACCTACTTTATTCTATTAACACTCTAGGGTCCTATCATATACTCATCTTTGGCAAATCTATTATTTATAATGTAACCTTCGATGAAGTACTAGAGCATATATTTGTTGTACGTTTCACAGTTTCCTTTCCTTACTAGCAGCCCTTGAGGCTTGAACCATTGCCCTCAAAGTTTAATTGCAACGCATCTAATAATCATCGAGGACAAGACTAGAAAGCAGCAGGAAGAGACTCAAATTTCTTGGTTAAGACCCACAGAAACAAATTAAAAAACACAATTATGTATATGAAAATAGAAATCAACTAGCTTAAGATCAGCACACAAAAATGGTTTGAAGTTTGAAGGCAGAATAGAAGTAGGTAATATTTGTTAGACTATAGGTTCTTATATTATATAAGCTAACTCTGCCCTGTTCTGTTTGAAATTATATACCTTTTTGCTTGCTGTTATTGACATTGGCTACCTGTAGATTATTTTTTTGCATGAATTTTTAAACCTGTGGATGTGTGAAACAAGGAATAACATAGGACTCTAAATCAATGTTCTGTTTAGTTATTTGTTTCAGTATAAATAGCTGAGAAATGTACTTCTTTCTGCACAATCAATCTTCAATCTAGTTATTTCTGCATAATTATTAAAGTCACTGATCATAATATCTCTGAATTGCATTCAAGAAATGGAAGCTCCAATGAAGTTGATGTGTGTTGCTATGTTCCTTGTGGTTTTGAGCATTGCAGGGTTCAATGGAGTGCATGGATCAGGGCAACAATATGGGCCATGTGGGAAACATAACATTGAGAAGGAAGCTGAGAAACTGGAGCCTTGTACAAGGGCTGCACAAAATCGTTACGTTCCTGTTCCCAAGCGTTGCTGTGATGTAATTGAGAAAAAGCTCAAGAGTCCCGGCTGCCTTTGCGCCATTATGTTTACTAATACAGCTAGGAATGCCGGAATCAAACCGGAAATTGCCGTCACTATTCCAAAACGCTGCAACATTGCCGGTCGCCCTGTCGGTCACAAGTGCGGAGCTTTCCCACTGCTCTAGACTCCCATGGCTCGTTCTTGCAGTAATAAAAACATCTGCTGGTATTAGCAGTATCAATGTGCTGGATTCTGTCCTAATTTGTTGCAAGTCAATTTTGTTGATGAGTTTCAATATTGTGACACTCTAGCCTATCTTGTCTTGTAATAATAATAAATAATAAAACTGCTGTTGTATCTTTGAGTTTATTTGATGCATTTATTTGTCATGAAAATTATAAAGATTCAAGTCTTCAACCTATGATTCAGAAACAGAATTTGATGAAATTACACTGAACAAAACAGAACAGTAAATTAAAGTCTTCAAACTTGAAATTCAGACATACAAGTATCATTCCTTATTCTAAATCTGTAAAGTTATTTACACTATAATAAACCACACTACTTTTGTACACTACCTAAATCCAATTGTTGTTATTCAAATCAAATCTGTATCCAACGGTTTTAAATGCTAATGTACAGGAGTAGTGTAGCTAGGGGTAGCACGCCTAGCCTTATCCATTGTAAATGGTGGCCTGAACTTGAAATCCCTTTATGAAAGGGTAGAATTGAAGGAAATTAAAGTTAATAGTATAATTTTGACCCCAAAAAAAAGTTAATAGTATAAAGCAACTTTTGAGCTTAATCGTTGAACCAGTGCGTTCAACTTTCAAAGGATGGCATGGCACCAATTCCAGCAAAGTCGTTGCAATTTGGGCTTATAAACTTCAATTAAAGCCCAACCTTCAAACGAAATATATATCGTAGGCTCGGGGAATTTGGACTCAAAGTGGGAATCTAGAATTGGATTTTAATCCTTCTATGTGCCTAAAGGCTGTGGCTAGAGTTTGGGTCTCTTTTGGGTTACAATCTTGTTTACTTTTTATCGGGTGGACATGTTGTATTTTCTTCCTTTTGTCTTTTTTCTTTTTCATTACATGGTATATTGGTTTGTGAGATTAGATGATTAGATGATTGTGAGATTACAATCTTGTATTTTCTTTTTATCGGATTGTGAGATTAGATAATTGGCAGTAAATTTATTTTTTTTTTGTCATGATTGGTGATTGTGATTGATTATTTAAATTAATAGTGGATAGTTGTGGAATATATATTTACATAAAAATTATTCATTGTTATTTTTGATTTTGTGAATGGG
The DNA here is from genome assembly GCA_001974805.1 of Corchorus capsularis. Classification (NCBI taxonomy): domain Eukaryota; kingdom Viridiplantae; phylum Streptophyta; class Magnoliopsida; order Malvales; family Malvaceae; genus Corchorus; species Corchorus capsularis. The sequence continues at coordinate 43,002 of AWWV01014038.1, read as the reverse complement.
TAGAAAGACACATATGACACATGTATTATTTATTTATCTATATCTATATCTATATGACTATATCTAATCTATATCTATCTATATTATATTAAAAAGTACGTTCAACTGTAAAACTTTTGAATCGCCTATTATACTCTTGTTTGTCAAATATATTTCTTAAATGCCACTGCTTAATTATTATAGTTTATTCTACAAAAAAACTCTATTTTTATTCAATTAAATCTAATATCTTTATAATTACTTTATTTTTACCATTTTACTATTTTTCAATAAAAATTTGGATATATCAAATTCTTTTAATATACAGTTTTATTCTACTAAAAACTCTATTTTCATTTAATTAAATTCAATATTTTATAATTATTTTATTTTTACTATCTTAATTTAAAAAGTTATTATGATTGACATCTTTACTATTTGATAGTTTATAATAATGTATCATGATTAAAATTTATTATTCTCTAACGTGCAATTATTTTATTTGACTTATAATTAATTTTTTGCTTGATAAATGTAACTCTTATTGTGGGTTTAAATTTGATGTTTTATTTTGTTAATATTTTTCTTTGTGTGGGATAATTTCTTATGTTACTTTGATTGTAAAACCCAATATATATACAAATAGGCTGGTCGGGTTGGATTTGGTTTAGGTCAGTTTTTGATTAAGGAAATTTAGGATTATAAGGATTCAGTTAATTTTCAATTTCAGGTTGGGTTGGGTACGAATCACTCAAATGTCGGGTCATTTGGGTTTTGGTCAATTTTGTTTCGAGTCTTTTTTCAGTTTTGGGTCATATGGTTCCAATAATTTCGGGTTTGAGTCCTCGATTTTTTTAGGATTTTGGTCAGGCCGTCAGGTCATTTCGGTTTCGGATTGAGTGGATTTTTTGGTCGACTCGAGTTGGATAAGGTTTGGTTTCATGCGATCGAGTCTAACCCATACTCGGGTGAAATTTTGTCAGCTCTAATAATAGATTTCTTTAAAACAGATTGGATCACGTGCAACGCACGTGAAAGTGAGACTAGTACTATATTAAAAAGTACGTTCACCTGTAAAACTTTTAAATCACCTATTATACCCTTACTTGTCAAATATATATCTTAAATGCCATTGCTTAATTATTATAGTTTTATTCTACTAAAAACTCTATTTTTATTCAATTAAATATAATATCTTTATAATTACTTTATTTTTACCATTTTAATATTTTTCAATAAAAATTTGGATATATTAAATTCTTTTAATATACAGTTTTATTCTACTAAAAACTCTATTTTCATTTAATTAAATTCAATATTTTATAATTATTTTATTTTTACCATTTTAATTTAAAAAGTTATTAGGATTGACATCTTACTATTTCATAGTTTATAATAATGTATTATGATTAAAATTTATTATTCTCTAACATGCAATTATTTTATTTGACTCATAATTAATTTTTTGCTTGATAAATGTAACTCTTGTTGTGGGTTTAAATTTGATGTTTTACTTTGTTAATTTTTTTCTTTGTGTGGGATAATTTCTTATGTTACTTTGATAGTAAAACGGTAAAACCCAATGTATATACAAATGGGCTAGTCGGGTTGGATTCGGTTTAGGTCAGTTTCAGGTTAAGGAAATTTTGGGTTATAAGGATTTTATTAATTTTCAATTTCAAGTTGGGTTGGGTTCGGATCGCTTAAATTATGTCAGGTCATTTGGGTTTTGGTCATTTTTGGTTCGGGTCTTTTTTTTCAGTTTTGGGTCATATGATTCCGATAATTTCGGGTTTGAGTCTTCGATTTTTTAAGGATTTGGGTCAGGTCATTTTGATTTCGGATTGAGTGGATTTTTTGGTCGAATCGGGTTGGATAAGGTTTAGTTTCATGCGATCGAGTCGAATACCTGCACTCGATCGGGTGAAATTTTGTCAGTTCTAATAATAGACTTCTTTAAAATATATAGATTGGGTCACGTGCAACGCACGTGAAAGTGATGACTAGTTATATAAAGAGTGTTAGGTCCTTAATATGGTGCTAGAGGGGGTGAATAGCACTTTTAAAGAGTTTATGGCAATCTCAAGAACTTTTGCTAAGTTCGGGGTAGACAGTATAGATGAAATAGATGAGTTTTCAAGATGGAAATTGAGAAAATTGAAACACAATGTAAAAATAGGGTTTAGAGAAAGCAAGTACTCACAATTTATAGAGGTTCGGTATCTCAATACCGAACAATTTTGATTAATTATATGAGTTTTGCTAGTCATCCCATTTTATGTAACAAAACTCCACTTAAGTAGTGGTGGGACCAGTTTACTGGACCAACCGTGTAAGAACACGTCATGGGGACCAAATTTCAGGTCCATTTTTCGGGCTGTGTAGCAAAACTCTTATATTTCACTCTTTTTTTTCGACTATTTTTCACTCAATAAATTTCGGGTCAATTTTTGGCTCAATAAACTAATCAATTAGTCTTGTGGCCAAAAAAAAAAAAACTAATCAATTAGAGGTCGTTTGTTGCTTTCCATGGAATAACTCTCCGTAGGAGAGTGATTCTTGGGAGAGTGATTTCAGGGAAAGTAACTCTAGGGAAAGTAACAATTAAATTCCATAGAGAATAGTTTCAATGGTTTGGTTTATTATCATTTTCCTTGGAAAATAATCCAATTTTAATGATATTTACACTTTCCATGGGTGAGAAAAAACTTTCCCTACCCCCCTATGGGAAAGTATTATCTCATCTAGCAAGGAAAGTAGGTGTCCTACAAGGTGTCCTTAAAATTATTTTCCCATCTAAAATGATAAAAACAAACGATGGAGAGTGTTTCTATCCTATTACTTTCCTAGGAAAATAAGCAAAACAAGCGCACTATTAGTCTTGTGGCCAAAAAAAAAAACTAATCAATTAGTCTCTATTTGGGCTGGTTGGGTTTGGATTTGGGTTAGGTCAGTTTTGGGTTATAAGGATTCGCTTAATTTTCGGTATCAGATTGAGTCGGGTTTGGATCGCTCAAATGTCGGGTCATTTGGGTTTGGATCAATTTTGGTTAATGTCTTTTTCAGTTTCGGGTCATATGGTTCCTATAATTTTGGGTTTGAGCCTCTGATTTTCAGGTTCAGGTCTTTTCAAATTCGGGTCAATTATAAATATAATTAATCCTGATTTGGGTAATTTCGGATTAATCTCGCGGGGATTTGGGGTCAGGTCATTTCGGTTTCGAATTGAGCCGATTTTTTGGTCGAATCAGGTTGGATCAGGTTTGATTTCAGGCGGTTGAGTCGAATACCCGCACTCGGGTGAAATTTTGTCAGCTCTATTAATAGGTTTCTTTAGGACAAAATTAGTAGTATGCTTTTTTTTTTGGTAAAAAAATTAGTAGTATACTTAATATTTTAATCTTAATTTAATTTAAGAAGATAAAGATCAAAGTTTACTGAGTGTTGTTAATTTCTCCAATTATGCTCAGAAAATTGTTTTGTAAATTTGCCCTTTTCTAGATGCTGTCTTTTTTTTTTTTTGGAGAAATTTTAGATGCTGTTATTAGTGTTATTAACTTATTATTATTGAATTTTTTGGACAAATCCTTGCATGAATAGGGGAATTCATCATTTCGTTGTAAATTACTAAATATGGAGTTATCACTTATCAGGTAAAAAAAAATATGGTCTCCAGGTAAAAAGAATAAAGGTATTTTAGAATACCTCATTTTAATTTAACAATGCTTTTTCAGCTAGTTACGTTTCAATAGAAATCCTCGAACCCTTGCTCTCAAGTCTCAAGGTTTAAGTGTCAACACCTAATTAACCATCAAGAACAAGAAGAGAACCAGTGACAACTTATACCTACTTTATTTTATTAACAATTAACAACTAGGAAACTAGTTGCTCGTTGAAATTAAAGATCAAAGTTGACCCTGGGGTGTCTTAATTAGCAGCAGGAAGAGACTCAAATTTCTGCAAATGACCAAATTTCTTGGTTAAGACCCACAGGAAAACAAAAAAAAGAAATCAACTAGCTTAACAGCACACAAAGATGGTTTGAACTTTGAAGGCAGAATAGAAGTAGGTAATATTGGTTAGACTAGGTTCTTATATTATAAGCTATAAACTCTGCCTGTTCTGTTTGAAATTATACCTTTTTGCTTGCTGTTATTGACATTGGCTACCTGCAGATTATTTGGTTTTTGCATGAATGTATAAACCTGTGGATCTATGAAACAAGGAATAACATATATATGACTCTAAATCAATGTTCTGTTTAATTATTTGTTTCAGTATAAATAGCTGAGAAATGTACTTCTTTCTGCACAATCAATCTTCAATCTAGTTATTTCTGCATAATTATTAAAGTCACTGATCATAATATCTCTGAATTGCATTCAAGAAATGGAAGCTCCAATGAAGTTGATATGTGTTGTAATGTTCCTTGTGGTTTTGAGCGTTGCAGGGTTCAATGGAGTGCATGGATCAGGACAACAATATGGGCCATGTGGGAAACATAACATTGAGAAGGAAGCCGAGAAGCTGGAGCCATGTACAAGGGCAGCCCAAAATCGTTACGTTCCGGTCCCAAAGCGTTGCTGTGATGTAATTGAGAAGAAGCTCAAGAGTCCCGGTTGCCTTTGCGCCATTATGTTTACTAATACAGCTAGGAACGCCGGAATTAAACCAGAAATTGCCGTCACTATTCCAAAACGCTGCAACATTGCCGGTCGCCCTGTCGGTCACAAGTGTGGAGCTTTCCCATTGCTTTAGATTATGTCAAGGCTCTCATGCTTGATGATTTGGTCTTGTCGGAATAAAACAACCTGGTATTAGCAGTATCAATGTGCTGGATTCTGTCCTTTGATACAAGTCAATTTGGTTGATGAGTTTCAATGTGACACTCTAGCCTATCTTCTAATAATAATAAATAAAACTGCTGTTGTATCTTTGAATTTATTTGATGCATTTGTTTGTCATGAAAATTATAAAGGTTCAACCAATGATTCAGAAACAGAATTTGATGAAATTAGAACATGGAACAAAACAGAACAGTAAATTTAAAAAGTTTTCAAACTTGAATTTCAGACATAGAAGTATCATTCCAGATTCTTTTCTGCCGTGACCTGAAGTTCAAATTCCTGAAAGGGTGAAATTCAAGGGAGTTAAAGTTTGAACCACAAAATTTTGTAATTGAGTTAATAGTATAAAGCAAATTTTGAGCTTAATTGTTGAACCCTTGCTTTCAAAAGGATGGCATCAATTCCAGCAAAAAGTCATTGAAATTTGGGCTTATAAACTTCAATCAAAGCCCAACCTTCAAACAAAATATCATAGACTCGGGGCTTTGGACTTCATGTGGGAATCTATAATTGGATTTTCAGCCTTCTATGGGCCTAACTTGCAACTGCCCAATTGCCAAAAGCAAGGGACCATTAATTGTTAATACAAATGCAAATAAGATCTGGTTTGAGTGGTTTGGTACTTATTTCCCTTAAATAAGCTTTCGGGTCTGAGTCTTATGGATAGAGTAATCATTGTTGCGAGAGATTCATCCCTATAATGGGTCAACCCAGCTCAACAAGATTAGCTTGTAAATATACCAAAAAATAATACAAATAAGATAGAGTTAAACCAACAAGTGGCTGATTCAAGTGATTCATCACTTGTTCCCCTGATCTTGGGTGAGTCTTGTAAATGGAGAAAACTATTCTTGAGAGAGTATATCAACTCGGAGTTTAACTTGTAAATATACCAAAGAATAATACAAATAAGATAGAGTCAAACCAACAAGTGGCTGATTCGAGTGATTCATCACTTGTTCCCCTGATCTCGGGTGAATCTTGTAAATGGAGAAAACTATTCTTGAAAGAGCTTTACCCCATATTATATCAACTCGGAGTTTAACTTGTAAATATACCAAAAATTTAAAAAAAAAAAGACAACAAACTAGGGTAAATACACCAAAAAAAAAAGATAACAAACATCGGGGGGTTTAAATAGGTTTATGGGTGATATGTACCTCCAAACTTTTCCTCTTTAGAAGAAAGAAAATAAGATCTCAATGAAATTTCAATTTTTTTTTTTACAAAAATCCTCTTATTCATTGATCGACTAATTTGAAATCTAATCAATTCGATTTCAAACTGGGAAAAAAAATCTCTGAAGGCTTATTAATTTTCTCCATTCTAGTTTGGACGACATAGAGTTCCATCCACCTAAGCCATCGGTATGAAATTTCATCAATGAAACTTAATTGGTATAAAACTTGAACAAATCTCCTTGTTCATATATTGTTTGATTTAATTATTATAGAATAATATTCAAGCATATAATTATAGAAAATCAAATCCAATTAATTAAAAGCAAAACCTGAGAAACAAGATTTCAAAGAGAAAAAAATTTCTAAAAAGTTAAATAATTAATCAGAAATAGGAATAACCCTAATATGACGACCATCCCTCTTGGGGATAGTTACGATCAAGACCCCATCTTTCACCTTTACCGTAACAGCGTCAACGTTGACATTGCCATGCAACTTGAATTCCCTCGAGAAGTAGCTGTACTTATCGCCAAAAGTCCTCTCCTTTTGATGCCACGTGTCCTCCGAGTTCCGACCAGATGAATAAACTTCGCTCCTCTTCATCTTCTTCTGGCCTCTTAGGCAGAGGATGTTTCCATCTTGAATTTCCACCGTCAGCTCATCCTTTTTCAGCCCTGGAACGTCGGCTTTGAACACGAAAGCCGTCGGGGTTTCTTTATAATCAGTCCGAGGAAGACAATTGCTGTTTTCTTTTTCGACAAGAAAATCGCCATAATATTCATCATGGCTAGGGAAGAAGTTGTAATATGCGCTGTCCTTGTCCGGGGACAACATTGGAATAAGAAAATATAACACTAGGTTTTTCTTAGTAGGTTGAAGCAGTTAATAGGATTTTCTTAAAAAGTTAACACAGAGGAGTAAGCTATCGGCAAATTAGTTAGTAGGGTTTTGGGACTTCTGCAGAATTTGCCTTGGAGAGCGTTATATATATACTAGGGTCGTATCGACGCGGGGTTGGATCGAGATATCAAGTGTTAGGATTTTGTCTCAAATCCTAGTTAGATTTGGATTGAGATTTTTTAGACATATTGATTGGTAGATAAAAAGACATGGTAAATAAGAATACTAAGGAAAACAATTACTTGGAGGCTAAGTTTATGTTATTATAAATAGAAAGTTTCACTATAAATTCGAACAGAGGTTAACTTAAAAATATAAAAAATTATAAAAGGGTCGGATAGGGTTTGTTCAACATCTAATTAGGGTTAGCAAAGATGCCGATCGAGATTCAGTACACGAAGCGGCGAAATCGGGCAAATTAGCGGTACCATCCTTACCACGGGATGCATGGGAAAACAGATGCAGGGATGGTGTCGTGTGCTTCGCTTTTAGCGGAGTGGATGGATTGAGGATCTTCTTCGCCTATCCAAATGATCGATCGGTCTACCTCGTTGTTGATTTCGATTATGGAAATGCTCGGCGGCGAGAGCCTGACTTGTATGCCTCTATCCTTGGTTGCACCATGGTTGAGTCCAAGATCTATGTAGTCGGCGGTGGCGGCGGCAGCAAGGAGAGTGCTCCCGTCGCTGTCCACTATTGCGATGTGAGAAATCAACAGCCTTCGGGCCTCTATGATTAGGAGCGGGGCCCTAATCTGAATACTCACAAGCATACTCACAAGCATGAGGCTTTGGTGTTTTCTCTTGCGGGTAGCATCTATGTGCTTTCTCTTGCTTTTGGTTACGAGTGTTGTGATCCTTTTCAGGTCCTGAAAGAAGCCAGTAAGAAGGGATCTAAATGGGAGTCGCTGCAAGTTTCGCCAATTTTTACCAAAAACACCGAAGTGCTTGGGTCCTGTGATCCTCATTCTTGTAAGAGCTAATGGTGAACAATTTTTGTGTAAATATCATGATGCAAATTTGGATCTTTCGATCTGCTGTTGAGGACACATTCAACTTAAGTTTATCATGTTCATTACTGGATGGTATGTAAAAATGGCTTGACTGTGCTGTGGCTTCTAAAAATAAAAATAAAAATTTAAGAATTTCATCTTTTATTTACAAATCCTTTTATTCCATAGTACTCCAATTTGAAACCTAATCAAATCGATTTCAAACCCAAAAAACTCTCTCGAGGCCTATTAATTTTCTCCATTTATCAGTTCTAGTTATTAGGACATAAGAGTTCCATCTACCAAAGGCATTTGGTATGTAAGTTTCATCAATGAAACTTACTTGTTGACCTCATATATCCGTAAGGCTTTAGTTTAGTGGGCTTTTAGCCTGATCTAAGGTAATTGTTAGGCTGTGCACAGCTCCTTAAGAACTTTAACAAAGATACTTTTTTTTGGTAAAAAAAAAAAAACCAAAAATGCTTCTTTAATTTTTCTATACTTATTTGATACTACTTTGAAAAAATATTAAAATTAAATAAACCACACAATATAATTCAATAGAGTGTAAGAAAGTATAAGGATTAAAATTAATTAAAACCACAATATAATTCATATAAGAATCCGACTAATCAAATATTCAAATGTAAATATATAGAAAATCAATCTGATCTGGTCAGCCTTCCCTCACCTAAACTAATTTTTTATAGTAAAAAAATGATAGAAAATCAATCAAATCCAATTAATAATAAAGCCATAAAGAACGCAGAAAAGGGGAAAAAAGAAAAGAAAAAAAACAAAGAAAATCTAAAAAATTAATCAGAAAAAGGAATAACCCTAATATTCCCTCCAAGATCCTTGGGGAGAGTAATAGTCAAAACTTCATCTGCCAGCTTAGCCTTAACTTGGTCAACTTTGACATCACAACCCAACGTGAATGTCTTGGTAGAGTAGCTCTCGAATGTCTTCAAGAAGCTTAATTTTACCAGCTTCCCATCTTCGATTCCCACCGTCAGCTGTTTCTTTCTGAACTCCGCAGGAACGTCGATTTCCAACACCAACTCCGTCGGAGTCGAGATGATCCGGTATGATTTCACCCATGACGACTTCTCAGTGACTCCCCATACTACTCTCTTCGAGATAAACCAGCTTTTTGGCCAGTACATTGTTGTTAACCAAACGAGGTTTTTCAGGTATCTGTTTTTCAATGAATAATTTTTTTATTCTAAAAGTTTTTATTTATAATAAAGCGAGTTTAAAATCAACCAAATCCCATTGGAACTCTGTTTTGAGTTTTCAACTTTAATTGAAATTGGAATTATTACAGAACCCTAATATATAATAATTCTAATTAAATTATACCATATGTTTGCATTTAATTAGTGATACCTTTTTGAAATCGAATTTTACTTTCCATTGTTCATTTCAAGTTACAAAAGGGTGAAATTGAATGAATCCTCCTTGTGGTCTACATAGAGGAATTCTGAAGGAAAATATTAAAGCACAATTATCACACATGTAATTTGTTAATTGTAAAATAAAATTTATAGGAAGACCAAAATCAAGCTTATACACTTTTTTTTTCAAAGGCAAGCTTATACACATTATTTTATTATGTCACATATAATATATCAGCTGATATGATCAAGATAGTACATCATATATATAGCTTATTCTTATTTCTTAATTTGAAAAAAAAAAACGAAAAAAAGGGCTAGAATGTACTTTGTTTTAGCTATAGATATAAAGAGGATACAAAAACAGCTAGAGTTTTGTTATTTAAAAAAAAAAAAAAAAAAAAAAAAAAAAAAAAAAGGCAGCCTAGAGTTACTTGCTTTGTAACTTGACAAAATCTGTGTGAGCTTTTCCCTCCATTTTCCTAGCAAATTTTTCCCTGATGTAATCAACATACTTAATATTTCTATACATTCTAGGGCGATGGCTATCATTTATCATTGATTCAAGAGGACCAATTTCCTGTTCATCATCTGGAAATACAAATGTTGCTATTGATATTCTTGGTTTCTCCTCATTGGTCATGGCTCTATGTTCAATGCTTTTGTACATCCCATTGCTCTGAATCTGCACAATAGCAAAAACAAAAACAGGTTAAATTGATAACATAAATATCTACTATATCCTATATATTATATACTTGCACCTGAGCATTTATCTCAATGATAACCTCTCAATTTAAACCATCCGATAGTACCTAATTTAGGGTCAGGGTAGGCCATAAGCCTAAAGAAAGATTAATAATGATACTTACAGATACCCACCAACGAGAATTATCAGAATGTTTCGATCTCAAACGATCGACCTTTACCTACTAAATTAGCCTATTTTAGCATCCAAATCCATTTTTGATGTAGTTTTGTAAGTTAAATGTACCTCAGTAGCATCACCAACATTTATCACAAGAGAATTTGGCATTGGTTTAACAGGAATCCAGGCATCCTTATGCTTAATTTGGAGCCCAGTAACATCATCATCTTGTAGAAGCAAGGTGAAAGTGCTGCCATCAGAATGAGGACTAATTCCAAGAACAAGATCAGGCCTTGAACAAACAGGGTAATAATTCATTCTTATTCCTTGCTTTAGCTCTCCTTGTAACCTTTTCAATCCGTCCCTATTTAACCCCATCAAGACTGAAAAATTAGCATAGAGCTCCTCAGCAACATTTTGTATTTCTCTTGAATATTCATCCACTGCCTCTCTAGGAAAGCAAATATTACAAATTGAGTCAAGAAAAGGTTTCTAAATTGGAAAAAAAAAAAATCAAGCAAGCAAGAAAATAATACATACTTGAAACCTGGTAAAGAGAGTGGCCAGAACTTGAAATTCCTGTTCTCAGGAGGAACAGTGATTAAGTAAATCATGTCAGACCAATCAAGTTTCTGGTGTTCTGAAACTACAAAATTTTGCCCATATCCTTGAATTTCATTTACTTCTTTTGCATATTTCTTTTTCTCTTCCAATGGAAGCTCAAAAAAGCTTGACACAGCTTCTTTCATCTTATGTAGGATCTCTTCTTTAACCCCATGATTAATCATCTTTTAAAAAAAAATCCCATTTTCATAACTTGGTAAATGAAAAGTACCAGAAACACAAGTTCGTAAAATAAAAGATTAATTGATTTTACCTGGAAAAAACCCCATTCCTTGCAAGCAAAATCAAGCTTCTTCAATTCATCTTCTTCACCTTTGGCTAGCAATGAGAAATCTATGACTGGGATTTCGAGTTCTGATTCAGGCAAGTTGACAGAAATTGGCAAGTCCTTGTTTTCATGTATGTATCTTTCAGGAATTGATTGAAAACCATTCCTCACAATCTCCTGGACGCTTGGCACTGGCAAAGATTTACCCCAACCCAGAGCTCCTCCATTTTCAACCTTCAAATCCATTTTTAGTTTCTGGAAAATTGGCAAAAGGAACTTGGCAAGTGGCAACTTCAATGCTTTGTTCTTTCTTGATTGGCTACATTTATAAGGTGATTTGGTCAAATATTGGAGGCTTTTTTTTTTCTTTTTCAATCTTCAACGACGGTTATTAATTGTTTAGTTGATTTCTAATATATTAATGACGAAATTGGATCAGGAAATCTGGAGGGGCCTGCTGCATGTCGATATTTTGCAAAATAAGAACAAAACAGACAATATTCATGACGAAAATGATGAATTGTTTCAGTATAATTTTTAGTACTAGTATGTTTCTCTGTCAGAGACAGGGGAAATTAATTTTTTTTATGTGTTGCTTTCCAAGATGGAAAAAAGGGTCATTGTAATAACTTGTTAAATTGGGTGATGTGATTCATATGAAGGTCTAGATTAGAGTTTTGATATGATTCATATGGTGTATGCAAATTTGAGATTTTTGGGGTTGATTTTTTTAGTATTATTATCAAATCAATTGGAAAAGGGTCAAATTGCATCACGTTGGAGTACAAAATTGAACAGAGCAAAGTCTGAAACAGAGCATGAAACTTTAGTTCCAAACAAGAGAAATGTTAAGCATCAACAATAAATAGCAATTAAAACCAACCCTACATCTAAACGCCCCAACCTATGGGCAGTTTTAGGCCACTTGGATAGGAACATAAAGTCTTCACTCTTAATTAATGTCATATTGACCAAACTTTACATTCTAGTAGTTCCTTTCAGCTTTCATCTTTTGTCCGCACTACGAAAATCTATGTCTATGAAATTTCAAGTGAAATTGGTGAAGTTTAAAGAAAGTAGCTGCAGATTAATTTAAAAGCACCATTTCTAGCTTTGTTGTCATGGTTAAATTTTATTTTTTTTCATACTAAACACCCGATATCCGGGAAATCATTTTGAATCTCGATTAATCTGAATTGAGTCGCATCGAACTCTAAATGAGAAAACTCTCTTTTACTTTACAACATTCAAACCCGAGATCTTATTTAAGAGGTATCAATCTCATTCAACTCGATTCAATAGGCCTTGTTTTTGTTGTCCTAGTGATCGGAATCTACGGACTTGGAATGAAATTGGTCAGATTTTTTTTTTTTTTTTTTTTTATCAATATCTTGTCTTGTCTTGTACTAATTTGAAAATTATATTGTCAAATTTGTATAATTTAACTTGAAAGTTGAAACTTTATGTCAAACCACTGTAAGGCCATCCGCCATCCTTATCTTAATATCTTCCCCAAAACTTTCCAAAGAAATGTTAATTCTTTCCTTCAGGTTTGACTTTTTAATTTTCCATTTATTTGGGTCAGATAAGTAACGTAGTTGTATTACTATTGTTGAATTGAATATTGTAAAATATGGGACATCAATTATTTTGTTCTCAATTGGCATTCTTGAATTTGTGTCTTTTTCTAGCTGTTCAAACATGCAGATTAAATAGCCTTGAAAATCTGGATATTTTAATTTTTAAATAACTTGTTCTATTTTGGTGTCATGGAATCGTCAAGAAAGTACCCAAATGTTGAAGGACTGTGCATATGTTTCCTTCATATTTTCTTGCAGTCTATATTTGATTCTCAGAATTCAAAAAATGTCTGAACTATTGTATATGTATATATTCAGACATCAATGAAGAATTTAAAGATGAACTTTTATATTTTTGTTTTTCCCATTAAGAAAAAAAAAAAGCTTTGGTAGGTGAAAATATTATAAACATCTAGAAGTTTTTCTATAATAAGGAAATGGAAAAGGATTGTTCTTGATCTGTGTTGACAATTATAGCTCCATGATCTGACTGTACAATAGGGAGGTTATGAACTCTTACATGATCATATTTAGTCAAGCATGATGCTGATACAAAAACTCTTATCTAATCTTATCCCAAACACTGTCATTATCCATTTCTATTGTTAGTCCAAGACTCCAAGTAAAGTTTTGCCCTTATCATGGAATATCCAACAAATTACAATAAATTGAGACAGTCCACTAATTCTTCACTTCTAACAATATCACACATGTAATTTGTTAATTGTACCTTTTATCAGCATAATAAAGAAAAAAAATTATAGGAAGACCAAAATCAAGCATAATATAAAGCATTTTTCTTATAACCTGCTAGGGATCAAACCCTAATCACTGGAAGTTTGAGTCCAGCACTCTACCACCAGGCCAAATGCTCGATGTCATATAAAACATTTTATTATATTATGTCACATGTAACAGATCAGCTGATATGATCAGGATAGTACATGATATATAGCTTATTCTTATTTCTTAATTTTTTTTAAAGGCTAGAATTATTTTGTTTTAGCTATAGATATAACTAAAACAGCTATATGAGAGCTTGCTGATATGCTGATACGAAAAACAGCTAGAGTTACTTGCTTTGTAACTTGACAAAATCTATGAGAGCTTTTCCTTCCATTTTCCTGGCAAATAATTCCCTGATGTATTCACCAAACTTGATATTTCTATACATTCTTGGGCGATCGCTATCATTTATCATTGATTCAAGTGGACCAATTTCCTGTTCATCATCTGGAAACAAAAATGTTACTATTGATTTTCTTGGTTTCTCCTTATTGGTCATGACTTTATGTTCAATGCTTTTGTACATCCCATTGCTCTGAATCTGAACAAAATAAAAACAGGGTTAGCTTAGCTTAATTACAATCAAATATACTTGTAACAATCTCTCAGATTTAGTCCCCCTAAGGGCTAATTAGGCTGCCCCGATTTACGGTCAGGGTATGCCTCAGGCCTCAACAAAGGTTTAATTATGATACTTACAGATCACCCACTAACGAGAATTATAGTAACGATATTCAAACCTCAAACTTCACAAGCAAAAATCTAATACTTTACATACAAATTTAGCCTGTTTTTAGCATTCAAATCCTTTTTAATGTTGTTACTTGTTGTGGAAGCTATATATATGTACCTCAGTAGCATCACCAACATTTACCACAAACGAATTCGGCATTGGTTTGACAGGAACCCAGGCATCTTTATGCCTAATTTCGAGTCCAGTAACATCATCATCTTGTTGCACCAAGGTGAAAGTGGTGCCATCAGAATGAGGGCTAGCTCCAAGAACAAGATCAGGCCTTGGACAAACAGGGTAATAATTCATTCTTATTCCTTGGTTTAGCTCTCCTTGCAGCCTTTTCAAGCCATTTCTATCTAACCCCATCAGGACAGAAAAATTAGCACTGAGCTCCTCAGCAATTTTTTGCATTTCTATTGAATATTCATCCACTGCCTCTCTGGGAAAGCAAATATTAATTACAATATTTAGTCAAGTTTAAGGTTTCTAATAAATTGCAAAAAAAAAAAAAAAAAAAAGAATCATTCAATCAAGGAAGAAATTAATACATACTTGAAACCTGGTAAAGAGAGTGGCCAGAACTTGGACTTCCTGTTCTCAGGAGGAAGAGTGAATAAGTATAGCATGTCAGACCAATCAAGTTTCTGGTGTTCTGAAAGTACAAAATTTTGCCCATATCCTTGAGTTTCATTTTCTTGCTTTGCATATTTCTTCTTCTCTTCCAGTGGCAGCTCAAAAAAGCTTGACACAGCTGCCTCCATCTTATCCAGGACCTCCTCTCTAATTCCATGATTAATCATCTGCAAGGAAAAAACAGAGAAAGTTAGCAATGTAGGATTGGATCAAGTGGTATAAACGGCTTGTTCCATCTTAAGCAGGTCTCAGATTCGAGACCTTGTGTACACAGTGGCCCCTGGTAGACTCACTCATCAAACCCAGGTGCGTAACCCGGGTTGAATCTGGATTAGTCAGAGCTAAGCTCTGGATACTGGGTGGGAAAAAAAAAAGTTTCCCACTTTTATCACTTGGTAAATGAAAAAAAAAAAATCAGAAGCAAGTTCATAAATAAGAGATTTATTTACGTGGAAAAAACCCCATTCCTTCAAAGCAGAGTCCAGCTTGTTCAATTCATCTTTATCTCCTTTGGCTAGCAACGAGAAATCTATGACTGGGATTTCGAGTTCTGAATCAGGCAAGTTGACAGAAATTGGGCTCTCCTCGTTTTCATGTATGTATCTTTCAGGAATTGATTGAAGATTACCATTCCTCACAATCTCCTGGACACTTGGCACTGGCAAAGATTTACCCCAAGAACCCAATTTCTCTTCTTTGTAAGCTCCTGCATTTTCAACCTTCAAATCCATTTTTTAGTGTCTGAAAAAATTGGCTCTGCAATCAGCTAAACAAAAGGAAACCAGCAAGTGGCAACTTCAGTGCTTTGCTCTTTCTTGATTGCCTACATTTATAGGTGATTTGGTCAAAATATGGGAAGTTTTTTTTTTATTTCAGTCTTCAACTGCGGTGAAGTGTTGCTGCTGAAACTTTGTTCATTTCTTATATAATGACGAAATATGATCAGGAAATCTGTGAGGGGCTGCTGCATGCTTTGGAAAATTACGAACAAAACAAACGATATTCAAGACGAATATGAGAAAATGATGAATTTTTTCAGTATAATTGGATAATATATTTCTTTTGTCAGAGACGGAGAAAAATCAAGATGGAAAAAAAAGGGTCATTGTAATGACTTGTTAAATTGGGTGATGTGATTCATATAAAGGTCCAGATTAGAGTTTGATGAGTTCTTAGAGACAATTTGTCAAGCTGATGGTGTATGCGAATTATTTGAGATTTTTGGGTTGAATTTTGGTGTCATGGAATCGTCAAGTACCCAAATGTTGAAGAACTATGCATAAATGTTTACTTGCAGTCTAAGAAGTCAAAATGCTTTGGTAGATGAAGATTTTAAAATCTACTCCCTCTTCAAGGTAATTGAAAAGGAACAAGGAAGGGAATAGTCTAACAGAGCTCTAATGATATTTTCCTTTTTGGTACTTGGGGCTGTGTTAGGGATCCAACCCTAGCTATTGGATTTGAGAGTCCAGCACTCTACCACCATGTCGAACGTTCAATGGTGAAACTACCTGATTTCGATGAAAGATATTTTAACTTAAAACCATTCAAAGCACATGCTTTTTGGCCCAATGAGTTTTTGCTAATTCCAAAAATACTAGTAGTAATATGATTTATGGCCCTATGATTTAATATAATTTCCACGTTTTTCATCATGTATAATAAAATAGTACACCCTCAATCCCTTTTTATCTGTCGTCAATAACCGAATTGTACATATCAGTTAAAGTAGTTAAATTACACAACTATACTCTAATTTTTCATACATTTTAAATATGGGTAATTTTGGAAACAAGATATTTTATGTCCAAAAGTAACAAATAAAAAGGGATAAGGAAAATCGACAGATAAAAAAGGATAGAGACGTTGGAATTCATATCAACACAAATAGTATTAGTCTTCCTTTTTAAGGTATGAAAAATGGGGCAAGTATTTAAAGTCCAGTGGTCATTATAAATTGTATACATTTCCAATGTTTTTGGATAAATGAAGATGGCAATTTGATAATAATAATTCTTGAGATTGAGACTCTTATATCAAACTCTGTTTTCTATCATAAAAGTGATAACATAATTGTAAGGACAATGTAAAAAAACTGAAGTTTGGAGTAACTCAAATTGAAGGTTTGAACAGGCAGAGCAGATAGTTAAAGTACTTAATAATTGCTTTCTAACTTGACGAAGTCTGTGTGAAGTTTTCCCTCCTCCATTTTCCTACTCAAATGTTGCCTCACATAATCAATATACTTCACATTTCGATACATTCTAGGCCGATTCTGATCATCAACCATTGAATCAACTGGACCAACTTCAACTTCATCTTCTAGAAATGCAAATGCCGCGACCGAAATCCTTGATTTCTTCTCATTTGTCACAGCTCTATGTTCAATACTTTTGTACATCCCATTGCTCAGAATCTGAAAAACAAATAAGGAAATCAAATTATTGCCGAGTTGGATCACTTGAGCAATGTAAAATTTTTTGATAACTAAGTCTATTTTTACCTCAATAATATCGCCAACATTCATTACAAGAGAATTTGGAATTGGTTTAACAGGAATCCACTCATCTTTGTGGTTGATTTGAAGGCCGGTGATATCATCATCTTGCAGAAGCAAAGTTAATATGCCTCCATCGGAGTGAGGGCTAATGCCAAGAACGAGATCAGGCTTCAAACAAGGTGGATAATAGTTCATTCTCAACATTTGTTTGAGCTTGCCGTGCAACTTTTCTAGACCATCTCTATCCATCCCCATTAGTAGTGATAAGTTAGCATTGATCTCCTCAATAACTTTTTGTACTTCTGTTGAGAACAATTCTACTGACTCTCTGTCAAATTTACATCAAAAAAGAAACCACCATTAGTCTTGGATTAGTTGGATAAGTTGGTGATTTGATGTGCAGTATGAAAAATCTATTGAAAAAAAGTGTCTTGACCCACTACAGTGTAAATTGAGTTAGAGCTTTTGAGGTAGAGCTGGTAGTTTGTTTGGTTAAGTAGATGTATAATTATTGACACACTAATAGTGTAAATTTTTGGACCTCACAGGCGGGTCTAGGAGTTGACATATGTCCATTTTCTAAATTAATTTTGTTTTTAAAATTCAAAACTACTCCCTAAAGAACACATGTCAACCCTTAATCCTGCATATGTAGTCTGCTAAACTCCACTGGGTGTATTGTATAATTTTCCTAAGTGGATCTGTTTGTTCAATTTGTTACAAGAGTGTTAATATAATGTAGAATTACTAGTAAGTTCGCGTTATGTTAAATTTTTTTATTGACATTTTAGTATCACCCTAGCCTCATAATAACCAAAATAATGACTATTTGATTAAATCTAATTTTTGACAAAGGATGGTTTAAGCACTATCAAACAACTGTGCATAAAAAAGTATAGGAAGAAAAAAAAATTCCTAATGGTACTACAAGAGAAGCCATACTCTAAATTAAAAATTGTTTTAAGGAAATTGTAAATTAGAGAAAAAAAATAAAATAGTACATCAAGAATTGGATGAGAACAAATAAAAACCTCATAATGGGAGAGGTGGTATATTTTCTTGATGAGAAAATTTGTAATTTTCTCGATGAGAAATATTGAAAATTTTTTGTTTAAAATGGATTAGGGGATGGTAAACATTGAAGATCAAGAATATGAGGGTGAAATTGTCTAGAATAAAAGCCGGAAAGTCAAATTCGCACTTTTTGGATAGTTCGAGGGCTAAAATGGGTGTTAAGCCTTTTTTTTTTTGAATTGGTTGATACTACATACATCAATAAGATCAAGAAGATATTGTTACATACTTGAAACCTGGAATAGTTAGTGGCCAGAACTTGAATCTCTTGATTTCAGGAGGCAGAGTAAACAATGCAATGATGTCACACCAATCAAGTTTCTGATCCTCTGAGAGTACATATGCTTGCCCATATCCATGGAGATCATTTTCCGCCATTGCATACTTCTTTTTCTCTTCATGTGGTAGCTCAAAGAAAGCTCTAACAGCTTCCTTCATCTTCTGTAGGACCTCCTCTGCCACACCATGATTAATTATCTGCAAAATTAACTAGAATTGCATTAATTTCATACTTGATTATATAAAAAAAAAATTAATTAGAGACATGTTTGAATAAATTGTTCATACATACCTGAAAAAATCCCCAATCCTTGCAGGCAAGATCTAGCCTCCTTCTTTCATCTTCATCTCCTTTGGCTAGTAAGGAGAAATCTATGATTGGGATTTCAAGTGAAGAAGGTAAGGTGTTGGAAATTAGAGGCCTGTTTTTGCTTTCTTGAATGTATCT
This sequence comes from Corchorus capsularis, assembly GCA_001974805.1. Classification (NCBI taxonomy): domain Eukaryota; kingdom Viridiplantae; phylum Streptophyta; class Magnoliopsida; order Malvales; family Malvaceae; genus Corchorus; species Corchorus capsularis. The sequence continues at coordinate 23,911 of AWWV01014038.1, read as the reverse complement.
TTCAGGAACTGATTGAGGATCATTCCTCACTATTTCTTGGACACTTTGCACTGGCAAAGACTTCCCCCAACCAATTCCTTTATCTTCTTCAATGCTTCCATTCTCAACTTTCAGATCCATTCTCAATGGCTCAATTTTAGTCTCTAAAGTAAAGTCTTATATAATTATTACAAGAAATATGGGAATCTGGAGATTCCTTAATAGCAATCTTGGAGCTTTCCTCCTTATTTTGACTAGTTATTAAAATTTAAAATGGATGATTTTTATAAGTGTCATCCTTATATTTGTTGTTGGTCATTGTTGTTATATAAAAAAATGGGGAATTTTGATTAAAGAAAGTTAAGAAAGATTGACATCCATCTCTTTTTGTTCAGATCAGAACAAGACAAAACCAAATTATGTTTTTTTATCATAGAAAACAACTCAACAATGGTGCTGTCAATAAAGAAAAGGATCGTTTGGATGTGATTTAATGCATATCCTTAAAATATGTATATATGGAAAAAACCGCCATTTTAATATATTCTTTAAAGATGAAAAAGCCGCCATGGACGAACTTGTTAAAATTGCATAATATATTTATATCTATTACGGTTTATGGCTAAAAATGCTTTTAGGGGCCACGGTTTAGTTTTGCATGATTTTGGACGTCAAGATTTTTTTAAATATCTATATTTATCAAATCAAATCTCAACCACGTTGGATTTAATGATTTATTTTTACGAGCATATGAATCTTGTTTGGATTTGATAATAAATGAATTCAGGAAAAAAAAACGATATTAGAAGTGTGAAGAGTCCTTAAATCTTTTTGGCGTTGAATTATATTTTTTTTATGAATATTGTCGCTAAATATAAAGGTAAAATCTTTTGGGTCAATTTTTGTAAAATTTTAGCCGAAATCGTATACTATCCATGTACGGTTTTTGTCTAAAAACACGTTTCGGGTCCTAACTAAGTTTTGAATGATTTTTGCCGCCAAGAATCCTTACATTAATTATATTCATCTAATCAAATCTCAGCCATATTGAATTTAATGATTTGTTTTTACAAGCATCAAAAACTTGTTTCGATTTTATTAGAAATTAATTCTTAAAAAAAAAAATATTAGAAGCATGAAAGTTCCTTCAGTCTTTTTGTCGTTGGATTATATATTGAGTATAATTATTGTGGCTAAGAATTGAAAAAAAGAAGAAAAACTTTCGGTTCAAATTTTACAAAATTTTAGCTGAAAATCGTGTATACCTACCGTTGCGATTTTTGACTAAAAACGCATTCCGGTGCCTCAGCTCTCATAAACCTCTTTTTTTTTTACCAAACTAAGTTTTTAAAATTTCCAAATGAAAACCCCCACATTCTTAATAATTTTATAACTTTTCATTTCCTTTCTAGTAAATAGTACAATTCAATATAATACTAAATAATTAAAATTTCTATTACACCGCCCTTAAAATTTTTCCAAATATTTTTAACTTAAAACCATTCAAAGCACATGCTTTTTGTCCCAATGTGTTTTTGCTAATTCCAAAATACTAATATGATTTAATGTATTTTCCACACTTTTCATCATGTATAAAAAGAGAGTTATATCACTTTTATCAAAAAACAGAGTTTGATAGAACATTGGAAATAAAAATTGAACAGAATTAAAAGTGCAGCAGCTTAGAGTACTAAATAGTTGCTTTCTAACTTGACGAAGTCGGTGTGAAGTTTTCCCTCCTCCATTTTCCCACCCAAATGGTGCCTTACATAATCAATATACTTCACATTTCGATACATTCTAGGCCGATTCTGATCATCCACCATTGAATCAACTGGACCAACTTCAACTTCATCTTCTGGAAATGCAAATACCGCGACCGAAATCCTTGATTTCTTCTCATTTGTCACAGCTCTATGTTCAATACTTTTGTACACCCCATTGCTCAGAATCTAAAAACAAAGAAGAAAATATTCAAAAATAATGCATAGTTGTCACTTGAGCAATGTAAAATTTTTTGATAACTAAGTCTATTTTTACCTCAATAATATCGCCAACATTCATTACAAGAGAATTTGGAATTGGTTTAACAGGAATCCACTCATCTTTGTGTTTGATTTGGAGGCCGGTGATCTCATCATCTTGCAGAAGTAAACTTAATGTGCCTCCATCGGAATGAGGGCTAATGCCAAGAACGAGATCAGGCTTCAAACAAGGTGGATAATAGTTTATTCTCAAAAATTGTTTGAGCTTGCCTTGCAACTTTTCTAGACCATCTCTATCCATCCCCATTAGTAATGATAAGTTAGCATTGATCTCCTCAATAACCTTTTGTGCTTCTGTTGAGAACAATTCCACTGACTCTCTGCCCAAACAAAATTAAAGGAAAAAAGAAACCGCGATTAATTCTTCAGCTTAATACCAATTTTTTTTAGTCCTATAAAACTATCAAAAAAGGTGATAATTTGACCTTTTACTCGTATACAATGTAGCCCTTGGTGCTAATACCAAGACACTAACATGTGAACTTATCACGTTACACCACGTTAATGTCTATATAGTTTAAGAAATCAAAGTGAGAGGGTCAAATTATTTAGAATATAAAAGTTAAAAGATCAAATTGTCACTTTTTAAATAGTTCGAGAGTTAAAATGGGTATTAAGCCTTAATTCTTCAGTGTATTGGTTTTTTTGAGTACATAAAAGTTTAGGTGAGGGGAGGCTGTCCTTGTCTAGGGCCAGGGCATGTCACAGGCCTCAAAGGGCTTCAGCGATACTTACAGATCCCCACCAATGAGGACCAATGGTACGACTTGAACCCCAAAACTTACAAGCAAAGGTCTAATTGTCTTACCAACTCAACCAACCTGACTTATTTGGTGTACTTTATTGGTTGATAGTTATATACATAAACAACATCAATAGGATATTAATACGATATATATTACATACTTGAAACCTGGTATAGTTAGTGGCCAGAACTTGAATCTCTTGATTTCTGGAGGCAGAGTAAACAATGCAATGATGTCACACCAATCAAGTTTCTGATCCTCTGAGAATACATATGCTTGTCCATATCCATGGAGATCATTTTCTGCCATTGCATACTTCTTTTTCTCTTCGTGTGGTAGCTCAAAGAAAGCTCTAACTGCTTCCTTCATCTTCTGCAGGACCTCCTCTGCCACACCATGGTTAACTATCTGCAAAATGAAGTAGAATTGCATTAATTTTCATACTTCAATTAATCAAACAAACTTGTTGGGTTGAGTGGAAGGAGCTCAATGCCCCTTAGCAAGTCTTGGGTCCGAGTCTTGTGAATGACGAAAACAGGTGCTGGGAGAGCTTCTCACATATGGATCCGACCTGGCTCGATTTTGGATTAGTCGGGGCCCAATATGGTTACCGGATACTGGAAGGTTGGTACCAAAAAAAATTAATTAAAACAAAGTAGAGACATGTTTGATTGGTTCATGTTTACCTGGAAAAATCCCCAATCCTTGCAGGCAAGATCTAGCTTCCTTCTTTCATCTTCATCTCCTTTGGCTAGTAAGGAGAAATCTATGATTGGGATTTCAAGTGAAGAAGGTAAGGTGTTGGAAATTAGAGGCCTGTTTTTGCTTTCTTGAATGTATCTTTCAGGAACTGATTGAGGATCTTTCCTAACTATTTCTTGGACACTTTGCACTGGCAAAGACTTCCCCCAACCAAGTCCTTTATCTTCTTCAATGCTTCCATTTTCAACTTTCAGATCCATTTTCACTTGCTCATTTCTGGTTTCCAATCAAGCTGATATATATAATAAGAAATATGGGAATCTGGCATCTCTTTAAGATTCCTTCATAGAAATTTTTGGAGCTTTCCTCCTAGTTGACTGGTTATAAAAATGGATGATTGTTATAAGTGTCACCCATTTATTTGTTGTTTGTCATTGTTGGTTGTTATATAAAAATGGGAATTTTGATTAAAGAAAGTTAAGAAAGATTAACTTCCATCTCTCTTTGTTCAGATCAAGACATAACCAAATTATGTTTCTTTAACATAGAAAACAACTCAACAATGGTGTTGTCAGTATAGAAAAGGATCGCTTGGACTTGCATATCCTTAAAAATTCTAATTTTTTTTAAAGATGGAAAAGGCCGCCATGGAAGAACCTGTAAAAATTGCATAATACCTGGAGTATATCTTTATCAATGACTAAATGCATATCCTTAAAATTTCTAATTTTTTTTTTTAAAGATGGAAAAAGCCGCCATGGAAGAACCTGTAAAAATTGCATAATACCTGGACGTGCTGGAATTTCAAATAAGACCCTGAACTTTTAGAAAAATCTCAAATAAGGGCTCAAACTAAAACAAGGGTCAAATGAGGGCCTGAATATTTCGAGTAGGGTCAAATAAGTACAATAGATAGAGTGTGGTCCACACGTACCATTAAGTTGGATGGGATGGTGAGGTGTCACCGTTAAGATTTTTTTTTTTCATTTTTTCATTTTTTTAAATTTTAATTTTTTTATTTGTTTTTTGTTTTCAAAAATCGGTGACACGTGTCTCATTTTATTGGTCCATTCGCTTTATAGGGTGTGTGTTGAACACACTTAATGGGCTGGACTTATTTGAACCTGTTCGATAAGCTCAGGTCCTTATTTGACCTTTTCGAAAGTTCGGATCCAGATTTAAGATTTATCGCAAAGTTCGGATCCTGATTTGAGATGTATCACAAAATTCGGGGACTTATTTAAAATTTCAGCATCTTCTTAATCAATAACTTGATGCATTAAAATTTCTAAACATTTTAAAGATAGAAAAGGCCGCCATGGAAAAACTTGTTAAAATTGCATGATACATGGAGTATATTCTTTATCAAGAAGAATATATGTAAATTGAGAGGCCAGATAAAAACATGGAAATAAATAATAAACACAGATTAGGATCATCTACCGGCACGAAACCAATTCAATAACAAACAATATGATCACAATATATTAACAGAAATTTGCCACAATTTCTAGTCTTTTACACTAATCTAGGTTGTTAACAACTAAAGACTCCAAAAAAAAAAAAACTTGAACCACAATTAAAAGCCAATGCTTGGCAGCAGTAACAGAAGACAAATCCCATTTCCACCAGTTAGGAGGGCAGAATGTTAATTATGAGATAGCGAGGAGCCCTGCAAGTTTTAAGACTTGAAGAATCATCAAAAGCCTAGCTATAAGCTCTGGGCAAATGGACTTAAAAAGATTAGCAAAAACAGTAGGCTTGCAACTTTTGGGATTGGCAAACTGCCCAGTGCAGCAATATCTATCAGTTTTTGCAGCCAAACAAGCACTCTTGCACCCAACCACCTTCCCTTGTTTCTTGACAGCCAAGGTAGCAGGGCAACAAACGTTCAAATTAGCCTCACACGCTGCCACTCCACACCCAACGCCGCCACTAATGGGCACCATTGAGACAGGAACATTAAATCCATCAACTAAACTGACATTAGTAATGCAAAGCTGATATTGGACCCCAAGTGTCATTTCAACAAGAGTTGCCGGTGCAGACCTTGCGTATGCAGTCGCCCCGTCGGTAGACCCACCAAACCCAGATGCACGACTCGGGTCGAATCCGGATTAGTCAGAGTAAAGCGCTGGATACTTGGTGGGGAAAAATTTAGTACAAATTTTACCTAAAAAAAGGGCAGAAATACCATTTTCCCCCTTAAACTTGTAGCGTTTGGACGCCTTGCCCCTTGAACTCTCAATTTGAGCCTTTGTTGTCCCCTGAATAACAGACGTTACTAATGGCACCGTTATGGTGCTGACATGGCGTAACAGAGGCTCAAATTGAGTTTTCAGGGGGCAAAATGTCCAAAATTGAGAGTTCAGGGGACAAGATATCCAGAATTGAAGTTCCATGGGCAAAACAATATCCAAACGCTACAAGTTCAAGGGGGGAAATGGTACTTTAGCCAAACACTGTACAAATTTCATTATTTAGCTTCATTTATTATAAGCCAATCACGTTGGATTAATTAATGCCCTCCTTTTTTGTTTTCAATTAGCTTTGGAATATGGTGTTGATAGTTGTATTATTGAGTCAGACTGTTTGATAGCTGTTAATGCGATTCTAAGCTCGGCACCAGTGTGGTGGGAGGGTGGTAATCTTGTTTATGAGCTTCAAGAGTTAGTCTCTTTGTTTTATCGTTGTGTTGTTCAACATGTACACTATGTGGTGGCACATAGTTTAGCTAGTCTTTATGCTGATAATGTGTGGTGCCGGAGTCTTTCTCCTTGCGTATGTAACCCCATATTTGACAATCAATGGAAGTTTATTTGATTTCTACTAAAAAAAATTAATATGAACACATATTAAGGTATGAAAAATGGGGCAATTAATTAAAGTATAATACTCAATGATTTTTTGGATAAATGAAGATGGCAATTTAATAATAATAATAATTCTTGAGATTGAGACTCTTATATCAAACTCTGTATTCTATCATAAAAGTGATAAGATTCTTTTTTGCTACTAAAAAATTTAGGTGAGGGGAGGCTGTCCCAGTAGAGGATGAAATAAGAAAAGATAAGATAATTGTAAGGAAAATGTTTTAAAAAAAAAAAGGTTTGGAGTAACTCAAATTGAAGGTTTGAACAGGCAGAGCAGATGGTTGAAGTACTTAATAATTGCTTTCTAACTTGACGAAGTCGGTGTGAACTTTTCCCTCCTCCATTTTCCTACCTAAATGATGCCTTACATAATCAATATACTTCACATTTCGATACATTCTTGGCCGATTCTGATCATCCACCATTGAATCAACTGGACCAACTTCAACTTCATCTTCTGGAAATGCAAATGCCGCGACCGAAATCCTTGATTTCTTCTCATTTGTCACAGCTCTATGTTCAATGCTTTTGTACATCCCATTGCTCAGAATCTAAAAACAGAGAAGGAATTTAATCAAAATAATGCAGAGTGTCACTTAAGCAATGTAAATTTTTTGATAACTAAGTCTAAATTTACCTCAATAACATCACCGACATTCAATACAAGAGAATTTGGAATTGGTTTAATAGGAATCCACTGATCTTTGTGTTTAATTTGGAGGCCGGTAATCTCATCATCTTGCAGAAGCAAAGTTAATGTGCCTCCATCGGAGTGAGGGCTAATGCCAAGAACGAGATCAGGCCTCAAACAAGGCGGATAATAGTTCAATTTCAACATTTGTTTGAGCTTGCCGTGCAACTTTTCTAGACCATCTCTATCCATCCCCATTAGTAGTGATAAGTTAGCATTGATCTCCTCAATAACCTTTTGTACTTCTATTGAATATACTTCCACTGCCTCTCTGCCAAACAATATTAAATGAAAAAAAGAAAACGCGATTAATTCTTCGGCTTAATACCCATTTTGGTCCTTTTTTTGAGAAACAACCCATTTTGGTCCTTAAACTATCCAAAAAGTGATAATTTGATCACCTATCATTTCTATTCAATGTAGCCCCTTGGCCGTTGGCGCTAATACCCAGACACTGACACATGAACTTATCACGTTACACCAGGTCAATGTCAAGGCCTATATATAGTTTAAGAAATCAAATTAAGAGTGTGAAATTATCTAGAATAAAAGTTAGAAGATCAAATTGTCACTTCTTGGATAGTTCAAGAGCTAAAATGGGTATTAAGCCTTAATTCTTCGGTGTATTGGTTGATATTTATATACATAATTAACAGGATCAATAAGATATTAGTAAGATATATATTGCATACTTGAAACCTGGTATGGTTAGTGGCCAGAACTTGAATTTCTTGACTTCCGGAGGCAGAGTAAACAATGCAATGAGGTCACACCAATCAAGTTTCTGATCCTCTGAATGTACATATGCTTGCCCATATCCATGGAGATCATTTTCTGCCATTGCATACTTCTTTTTCTCTTCGTGTGGTAGCTCAAAGAAAGCTCTAACAGCTTCCTTCATCTTCTGCAGGACATCCTCTGCCACACCATGATTAACTATCTGCAAAATTAAGTAGAATTGCATTAATTTTCATACTAGATTAATCAAATAAAGTTGTTCGGTTGAGTGGAAGGAGCACAATGCCCCTTAAGCAAGCAAGGTCTCGGGTTCGAGTTTTGTGAATGGCGAAATCAAGTGTTGGGAGAGCATCCTCCATATGGGTCTGACACGGCTCAACCCCGGATTAGTCAGAGCCGAATGTGGTTACCGGATACCGTATCCGGAGGGTTAGTACAAAAAAGAAAATAATTAAACAAAGTAGAGACATGTTTAATTGTTCATGTTTACCTGAAAAAATCCCCAATCCTTGCAGGCAAGATCTAGCTTCCTTCTTTCATCTTCATCACCTTTGGCTAGTAAGGAGAAATCTATGATTGGGATTTCAAGTGAAGAAGGTAAGGTGTTGGAAATTAGAGGCCTGTTTTTGCTTTCTTGAATGTATCTTTCAGGAACTAATTGAGGATCATTCCTAACTATTTCTTGGACACTTTGAACTGGCAAAGACTTCCCCCAACCAATTCCTTTATCTTCTTCAATGCTTCCATTCTTAACTTTCAGATCCATTCTCAATGGCTCATTTCTGGTTTCCAAAGTCAAGCTGATTTATATAAGAGCAAATGATAAGAAATATGGGAATGTGGCATCTCTTTAAGATTCCTTCATAGCCTTTTTGTAGCTTTCCTTTTAGTTTGACTTATTATTAAAATGGATGATGATTTCTTATAAGTGTCACCCTTTTATTTATTTTTTTCACCCTTCTATTTATTAAAGAAAGTTAAGAAAGATTGACTTCCATCTCTCTTAGTTCAGACTTCAGAACAAGACAAAACCAAAATATGTTTTTTTATCATAGATAACACCTTCAACAATGGTGCTGTCACTATAGAAAAGGATCGTTTGGATGTGATTCAATGCATATCCTTAAAATTGCATAATATTATTCTTTATCAATAACTTCAGCCAAAATATTTTATCAAGAGTTTTTACTACAATTTCTCATTGCAGAATAGCTGACTACTATTTACATTGACATTATCAAGAAAGAATATATGTGGTGAATTGGGAGGCCAGAACTTGAAAAAAGAAGTCAGCAAATGATGAAAACATGGAAATAATCACAGAAAAGGATCATCTACCGGCACGAAACCAATTCAATTGCAAACAATATAATCACAATATTAACAGAAATTTGCCACAATTTCTAGTCTTTTACACTAATTTAAGTTGTTAACAACTAAAGACTCCAAAAAAGAACTTGAACCACAATTAAAAGCCAATATGCTTAGCAGCAGTAACAACAGTAAACAAATCCCATTTCCATCAATTAGGAGGGCAGAAAGTAATGAGATACCTAGGAGCCCTACAAGTTTTAAGACTTGAAGAATCATCAAAAGCATAGCTATAAGCCCTAGGGCAAATGGACTTAAAAAGATTAGCAAAAACAGTAGGTTTGCAACTTTTAGGATTAGCAAATTGCCCAGTGCAGCAATATCTATCACTTTTTGCAGCCAAACAAGCACTCTTACACCCAACCACTTTCCCATTTTTCTTGACAGCCAAGGTAGCAGGGCAACAAACATTCAAATCAGCCTCACACGCCGCCACCCCACACCCAACGCCGCCACCAATAGGCACCATTGAGACAGGAACATTAAATCCATCAACTAAACTCACATCATAGTAATGCAAAGCTGATGTTGGACCCCCAAGTGTCATTTCAACAAGTGTTGCTGGTGGTTTGCCTCCTGTGCCTTGACATTGTAATAACCCAGCGCAATCTCCTGTTTGACATGAACCTTTGCCTGTTTGGTCGAAACAACAGCCTTGTCTTGGCCAGATTCTGCCTGACCATTTTTCAGGCAATTCTAAGACTGTCTGTTCACCACAGGAGAGATGGAAACCGCCTTCTCGCGGTGTTTCATGGCCTGCACTTCCGAGAATTGCTGGCCATATGCTTTCTTGACAGTTGTTTACTAGTATGAGTTGGGTTCCATCTGCAACACCAAAAAAAAGAACAAGAAACAAAATTAGATTAAATTAGTGATTAGAGTAAGTAAATGTACAAGAAAAAATGTTGGGGGAAATTGTTTTACCTGTTAAGGAGAAGGAGATGAAAATGCAGAAGAAAAAGAAGAAGAAGAAGAAGAGATTTGAGGAGTTTGACATTTTTTATGATTGAACTGCTTGCTGAGTTGCTGGTTGCTAAGCTTATATGTGAGACTGAGAGTGGTGTCCTCCTTTTTCTCCACTATAAATTATGTGTAAAACTTTGAATAACCGCAAGTGTTAAAAACGGTTTACAATTACTCTGTTTTTTCCAATTGCATTTTGCTTGTGTTGCTTTTTTCTTAAATGCCCTTTTTCTGGTACATTTTGCTCTTAACCCATAATTTTCAGAATTGAGAGAGCTTTTTTGCCTCAAGCAACATAAACCCTTTTCCCTTTTAACCCAAAGAAAAAGAAAAGTTATTCATATTAATATTAATTAATATGAATATAGTTTCCCAAAATGCTTTTAAGAGCTTGAAATTTATGCAAATTCAAGCATAGACTTGAGACATGACAGAAAACTAAGGTACAAAGTTAAAGCAGGACAGATAGTGATTCATACTATAAAATAATATCATAATTTCTCAGTGAAAAAAGATAAAGGAGATTTTCTAATAAAGGGGACCAATCATGTGCTTCCTACATTATTGTTACTACTTTTTAGCATAAGATTCTTTCATTTGTGTCCTAATGGGGCCAGAAAAAGTTAAGTACTATGAGCAAAAATTTCCCTGTTAGCATTGTCAATAATGCAAGCTGTATTCAGTTTTTGAGCAATCCTTGAAGTTCTCAAACATGGGTCACTAAAGTTTTATCTGGTAAAAAATAAAAATAAAGAAAATAAAATCTACTAAGAATGCCAGAGTATAGAGATTTCGAAGGTAACCAAAAGAAAAATCTTACTCTGCAGCCAAAAAAAAAATTGCACGAACAGTAAAGTTTATGGTCTTGGATATGAGAAAAAGTGAAAAGTAAAAGAAAGGAAATAAAGAAAAGAGCTTACATAGGCAAAAATCAATAGTAGATTTGTAAACTGACAAGTTCAGTGTTAAAGCAAACTCTTGTTCAATCTCAATTAGGAAAAATTGTATAAATACAAATCAAGTTGCTTATTAAAAAATATATATAATAGCCGTCTCCCTCTTTCTCTCTTCTCTAGTTTTTTTTTTGTTTTTGTTCTCTTTTCGCTCCTCCTCCTTGACTATTACTCTCAAGGGGAGGAGGGGTTTAGTTTTTTTTAATTTGGTATCTTGTTTTTTCTCTTTAGTTTTAGAATAAAGTCACACAGATCTGTTGATCTGTTTGGATTATCAGTCTCCAGATTTTTAGATCTTGGATGTTTGAGTCTTCAGATCTTTAGATCTTGGATGTTTGAGTTAGTTCAGTTTGTCGAGTCAGTTTATTCAGTTTGTTTGATGTCTGTTGAGTTTACAATAGATTGGGGATTTCACCATCATATTGAGATGGGTTTTCTTTGTGGTTTTCATATCAATCGGGGAGGTTTTTGGATCACTTACCTTTTTGTCGTTGGTGAAAGCTCACAGAAGCGAAAACGAAGAGGTGTCGCGCGTGGTAGAGACTCATGGGAAAGGTTCGAAACTCCAATTCATAGGATTCATATCATGATGATAAATCCAGATCAAGACATTGATGATGAAATTCAATCTATTATAATTTATGTTATGAACTGTGTAATCTCATTTTCATGAATGAAAATTACATTTTCTTCAAAATATATATATATATATATATATATATATATATAATATTCTAAGAATCTTGTTAAAAATTTCCCATGTAAACAAGGGATGTTTGGTGGCATCTTCCATGAGCCTCGCAGCCTTTATATATGCTGTGGGCCCGTGTGAAATTGTAGCCATCAGATGTAAAGAGTTGTTTAACTATCATTCATTTGGCTTACTATTATGGTGAGTCAACAAGAATGACCCGATGACCGGTTGTAAAAGTTGAAGGAGTGTGAGAAAAAGTTTGAGTAAGAAAATAATATTCTTGAACTATGTGCTTTGTTATCACACAGGGGTTGGAAGATTGATCAAACACTTTCTGGCTAAAATTTAAAATTGATCAAACGTTTTTTTTTATTACTTGACATCATAAATATTGTTTTCATTCATATTTATTTAGCTCATATGTCATTTGAAAAATTACATATATCAAATATTAAAGTATTTTTAAACTTTCCAATAGCTATATTGATATCATCATATCCAAGATAAATGGTTAGTAATCATATAATATAATAAAATATATATATATATATATATTCCTTCAAATATATATATATATATGTTCATTAAGATTGTATGGGGTCCGTTACCAATAAAATATAAACACTATGTATAATGTTCATCATATGGGATTTAACCATAAATGAATTTGGGATTGATTGTTCATGATTTGGGGGTTAGACCATCAAGATTAGGTTTGACTTTCATATTTGGGGTTTGACCATTAAGTAATTTGGGGTTTGATCTCATTACTTGGGATTTTTAATATATTAGTATATATTTATTGAGTGCCAGCTGGAAAGGAAGTAAAAAAACAACACAAAAAATTATATTCTAATTAATTTTTCACTTAATTTTATTTATTTATTTATTTATTATCTTTAATTTTTTAAAATTTTAATTATTTTTTCAAAAATACATGTGACATCCACGTGGCACAATTAATGGCGCGTGTTAAATAAACACTAAGTTTACCATACATGATTTGGGGTTTTATCATTACGCTTTGAGATTTGATCCCAATTAACGACATGTGTTAAGCATGATTAGGCAAACCTTATATCCTGAATTGATTATTTAGCCCCATTACTAGTAGAGATTTGCCTAATCATGCTTTCGGTTTCACCATACATGATTTTAGGTTTGACCATTACGCTTTGGGGTTTGATCACATTACTAGTAGGGGTTTGCCTAATCATGCTTTAAATTTCACTATACATGATTTGGGTTTTGACCATTACGATTTGGGGTTTGATCCCATTACTAGTAAGGGTTTACCTAATCATGCTTTAAATTTCACCATACATGATTTGGGGTTTGACCATCACGGTTTGAGGTTTGATCCCATTACTAGTAGGGGTTTGTCTAATCATGCTTTAAATTCATTATACATGATTTGGGGTTTGACCATTACAATTTGGGGTTTGATCCCATTACTAGTAAGTGTTTATCTAATCATGCTTTAAATTTCACTATACATGATTTGGGGTTTGACCATTACGATTTGAGGTTTGATCCCATTACTAGTAGGGGTTTGCGTGCTTTACAGTTTGACCATACATGATTTGTAGTTTGACCATTAAAATTTGAGGTTTCACAATGGATGCTTTGGGGTTTGACCATTAATATTTGGGGTTTGACTTTCATATTTACGATTTGCAAATCGATGATTTGGGGTTTTGGCTTTCAAATTTAGATAATTAGATGTGTGACCATGAATTATATGGGTTTTTGGTTTCACCATGGATTATGATCATTTTGATAAGCGTCTCGTAATAAGATTATATTTCATAAATATGATCCCCTTTTCAATTGTATTTATCAATTGTGATTTTTTTTTCAACCAAATTAATTCCGTCAAACATATCTTTTTCTTTTTTCAATTGTATTTATCGGTTTTTTTTTTCAATTTCAAATGTATATATACATATTCATCCAATGGCTTTTTGACTCATTTTCCATTATTCTTCTCGTAGAATCTTCACATAAAATTCAAAGTCTCAATTTATTTATATGTTAAGTATAGCATTTGTATTTTAGTGTTATATATATATATATATGTATCTTCTCATATCTAATTAAATTATTTACTAATTATCCAATGAAATTATTATGTATTATTATCCATTTATTATTTATGTAATGATATATTTTGTTTTTGACTTATATAAATTGATATTTGCGATACAAATTTTACTTGTTATTAATTTATTATTACCAAATTACAATTATTTATTTTTGTATTTTCCAACAAGGTCCCATATGTATTTTTTTTATAAAGATATATGCTTGGAGTGTACTTTTAGTTTTGCTTGTTGATAAGATTTTTTTATATGGAAAGATTATTTTTTGAAAATCCTTTTCTACGGTGAAATCCACTAAATGATACACAAATTTTTTTAAAAATGAATTTTTTAGAATATGCTAACATCAAATATTTTTTCACTTAAATGCATTTCTCAAAACAACATCTACACTATTATTATTATTATTATTATTATTATATGGGTAATCATTTGATACACCGGCGGTGTAAATTTTGGACTCCACAAGCGGGTTGTGGAGTTGACACATGTCCAATTTTTTAATTAACTAAGTTTTAAATATTTCAATCTAGTCCTTAGAGGACGCATGTCACCCTTTAGGACCCGCTTGTGTAGTTTGCTAAACTCCACTGACGGTGTATTGTATAATTGTCTTATTATATATATATATATTATTAAACTTATACAATAAAAAGCATTTTAATATATCATTATAAAACATATATTTCAAAATATATTTAATATACCCCTTATTTTAAAGATCTCACTAAGATCTTTCCAATGATATTTTTTTATAATTTGAATTTTAATATTTTAAATTAAAAAAGAAGAAAACAAATTTTCATAACAAAAAAGGTTTGTTTCCTTAAACCCATTTACTTTATGCGTACCCTCCCTCCTATTTTATTCCATTTTATCTTTTTGCCTCATTTAAAAATTCATTATATGCAATATTTTGTTTTGTAAAGGCATTTTATCTTTTTGCCTCATTTAAAAATTCATTACATGCAATATTTGTTTTGTAAAGGCATTTGTAAATTGTGGTTCTTCATATTGTCCAGTTGTAAACTACGGATTTCAAAGCAATGTCAGATAAAGCAACATAAGTTTTTCCTACCCATTTTGACCTGAGATAAAGCAACAAAAGTCATCATTATATGTGGTTCTCATAAGAGCCGTTATTTTCCTCGGCTCTTATTGCTTTGGGGCCCAGTGGGACCCAACGACTCTCAATAGAGTCGCATTAAATGCGGCTCATTGTAGCCGTAGCCGGGATTTTGGTCTGAGTTAAAGGGGTTCAGATTCTTTTAAGAACCGACCTTGGTGATAGAGGTTCGAATTTGTATGAAACAAACGTTGCTTAAAGGAATTTTGGCCTTAACGCTTAACAATATCTCAAGAGATTAATCTCTCAAAAAAAAATGGTATAGAATACTCCATAATAGCAAAAATTTTCCCATGAAACAAACATGTATTCAAGTTAGAAATGCAAATTCCATTATGAAATTTTGATCATTATGACTTTATCAATGTTACCATCTCTAATCTCTTAAAAATTAAATTTTCAAAGCAAATGGAAGAGTTTTATTCCTCCTGGAACATTATTATGTACAATATAGAAAACAAAAAGTTAGTTAAATAAAAAGTAAAATTTTAAATAAAAAATGGTAGTAATTATTTGATATACCGGTGGTGCAAATTTTGGACTCCACAAACGGGTCGTGGAGTTGACACATGATCCGTTTGTTTAATCTGCTAAATTTCAGTTACGATATATTGAATATTTGTCATACAAAATAAACGCTAAAATAAAGTAATAAACTCAATTTATCTTTCTAAATTTAGTTGATTAATGGTGTGCTTATTTTTGGAAGAGAACTCTAATGTTACCAATTCCAAATCCCAAAACACCCTTGAGCCTCTGTTTGATTCCTAAGAAAATGAAGGAAAGCAAAAGAAAATCGCAAAGCATTCATTATCATTTTTTTAATTTGCCCGAGGGAAACCCAGAAATAAAGATATTACCGGTCACGAACCAGAAGAAACTTACCGGTTCAAGCCAGAAAAGGAAAATCCGGTCATCGGCCGGTTTAGATGGAGGGCCATTTAATAATTGTAACCGACTCGGGCTATTTTAAAGAAGGTAACCGGAAGTCCCGGTTTCTAATTTTGTAAAACCGAATTGACTTCTTGTGACCTGATGACCCGGTAAAACTGAAACCGAACTACTATTAGATATAAGATAAAACCAACCGGATTATACGTACCCTAACCGGTCCATCCGGTTTCCTTAAACCTCGGTTTATTATTTCCTCCTTCAACTGCCTTAACTCGGTTCTCGTTCCAACTTCAATTGCCGCTCTCTCCCTTCAAACGAATTACAAGTAAGCTCTTTTCCCTTTTCTGAATTTGAATTTTTTTTTTTTCATTATGGGTAAGTTTATTAGAATTTCTGTTTATGTCAGTTTTCCCAATTTTGTTATGGAATTTATTTTTGATGAGTTTAAGGTAAATAAACAGATTTTAGAACAATGATTTTCCTGATTTTGTTGATGTTAGAAACAGAAAGACTAATAATTGTGTTGAATGTAGAAATATGGGATCAAATTTGGAACCAATACCAATAACATCACAAAAACATGACCCAGCATGGAAACACTGTCAGATGTTTAAGAATGGGGAAAGGGTACAATTGAAGTGTTTATATTGTGGCAAGGTATTTAAAGGTGGTGGGATTCATAGGATTAAGGAACATTTAGCTGGTCAAAAGGGTAATGCGTCTACTTGTTTGCGCGTTCCTGCTGATGTTCGTATTGTAATGCAAGAAAGTTTAGATGGGGTTGTAGTGAAGAAGAGGAAAAAGCAAAAGATTGCAGATGAGATCACTAATGTTAATCCGATTTCTAGTGAGATAGACACGTTCACGAATCACGTTGTTGATGTTAACACGGGATTGCTTATGCTTGGAGAACCGGGTACAGTTGAGGCTAGTTCGAGTATGTTAGTTAGTCAGGAAGGAACAAGTAATGTTTCTGGGGATAGGAGGAAAAGGGGAAGAGGTAAAAGTTCAGCTGTTGAGGGTAATGCACTTAGTGTTAGCACGGTTGGGTTAGGTGCTAAGAGACTTAACAATCCTATACATATGGCCATAGGGAAATTTTTGTTTGATATTGGAGCGCCTTTGGATGCAGTAAATTCAGTTTATTTCCAGGGAATGGTTGATGCTATTGTCTCGGGAGGATCTGGGGCATCATTGCCTTCATGGAATGATCTTGAGGGATGGATATTGAACAAATCAGTGGAAGAAGTTAAGAGCGATAATGATAAAATAATAGCAGCATGGGCAAGAACAGGTTGCTCTATTTTGGTCAATAAGTGTAGCACTCAAAAAGGTAGAATCTTGCTGAACTTTTTGGCGTATTGTCCTGAAGGAACTGTGTTTCTGAAATCTTTGGATGGCTCTGGTATAATAAATTCCTCAGACGCTCTTTATGAATTAATTAAGCAAGTGGTGGAAGAAGTTGGGTTTAAGCATGTAGTTCAAGTCATCACTAGTGGTGAAGAACAATTTATTGTTGCTGGGAGGAGGTTAACTGAAACTTTCCCTACACTTTATTGGACCCCTTGTGCAGCTCATTGTATAGACTTGATACTTGAAGATTTTGCTAAACTTGCGCGGATAAATGCGGTAATCGAGCAAGCTAGATCTATTACAAGATTTGTCTATAATCATAGTTTCGTCTTGAATATGGTCAGGAGGTATACTTTCGGCATTGATATTGTTGATCCTGCAGTCACTCGCTCGGCTACCAACTTCACAACCTTGAAACGGATGGTTGATCTTCAAAGCAACTTGGAGAACATGGTTACTTCAGAAGAGTGGATGGACTGCCTGTATTCAAAGAAACCGGGGGGACTGGAGATGTTGGATATAGTGAGTAATAAATCATTTTGGTCTTCTTGTGCTCTTATAACCCAGTTAACAAATCCTCTCCTTCAAGTTCTGAGAATCGCTGGGAGCAAAAAGAGGCCTGCAATGGGGTATGTTTATGCTGGAATGTATCGGGCAAAAGAAAAAATTAAGAAAGAATTAATCAGAAGGGAGGAGAGGGAGGATTATATGGTCTATTGGAATATCATAGATCGCTGGTGGGAACAACAATGGCATCATCCTCTTCACACTGCTGGTTTTTACCTTAATCCTAAGTTCTTTTATAGCATTGAAGGACACGGGCCTAATGAGATGCATTCAGGGATGCTTGATTGTATGGAGAAACTGGTTGCCGACGGAAATGTCCAAGATAAAATTAGCAAGGAGATGAACTCATACAAGAATGCTGCCGGAGATTTTGGGAGGAAGATGGCTGTTAGAGCTAGAGACACTCTGCTTCCTGGTGAGTTGTGATTTGGCCGCTATATTTGAAATTAAATTCTTTTTCATAATTTATGCTTCCTGTTAAGAGTAGTTATAAATTCTTTATTAATTGCGACTGTTAAAGAACACCATGACTCTGATTCCAAAGTTTTAGATATGTGTGTGCCTTGTATACTATTTAATGTATCTGGTATGAACTACCTTTCGTTGCACTTAGAATATCGATGTTGAAACCATAGCTTGCTTTGTTTACCATCTTGGTGTCTTGAAGACTCTTTTCTCCAAAATCTTAAATGCTAGCTGATCTCCGCTTTCCATACTGCGTGTTGTAGCTGAATGGTGGTCAACGTATGGAGGGAGTTGTCCGAATTTGGCTCGTTTGGCTATTCGTATCCTTAGTCAAACTTGCAGTACTCTTGGGCTTCAGCAGAATCATTTTTATTCTGAAAAACTGCATGAAACAAAGAACCTCTTAGAGCAACAGCGATTCAAGGACCTGATCTTTGTTCATTGCAACTTGCAACTAAGACAAATGTATGTGGAAAATCATTCAATTCTGGTTTCTTTATTTGGGGAGACAGAAACTCTTCTCTTTAGCTAATTAATTTTCTTACAGAGGGTCTGAGACCAAGGAACCGGCTTCTATGCCACTCATGTCATTTGATGCTACCAATATGGTTGAAGACTGGGTGATGGGAAATGACACATTCTTGGAGGACTATACTTATTCGGAATGGACGGCACTTGATCCAGTTTCTGGGAACAAAATGCTTTTAGGACCTTCAACTGATGAATTTGAGGAGTTAGGTGCAGGTAATTGTCATTCCTAGGATATAATGAATTCAGTATAGAAGTATCTTCCTCTATTCATATATTTATTGGATCATTTTTCCAGGTTTTGATGATTACGAGATTTTCAATAGAGTGAAAGATGGTGACAACTGACGAGGATAACGCCAAACATAATGTAGTAAGCTATAGATGATCGTTCTCGGAAGATAGCCTTTTCTGCATTGATATCAATCAAGATAACAATAATGCAAATTAATTGGTCTGATCTGATGTAATTATTAGATTCATAGGAACTGCTCACCTGTTCTGTAAAAAACAAAGTAGGAACATCACAGGAAATTAGATTCTTACATAGGATTTGACAATCTGTTAGCATTTTTCACCATTGGAGTTATTATAGGAAATTCAAGTATACTTCTGACCTTCTATCTGAACAAAAGTAATGGCATTTTAAATCACATTATTGACAATTTGGCCTATATTTTATCTGTTTGAATAAGCATTTTCTCTTTCCTTTCTGGTCTTTTGTCATTGCAAGCACTAAACTGTGATATTGTTGATTCTGAAACACGTGATTTGGATATGCTCTGTTTTTTTTTTTCCCTGAAATACATGAGCAAAATGCCTAATGATAACATTATATGTTCTAAATTAAGAGGGTAAAAAGATTGGTAGACTTTAGCTATCAAGTTGCTAAAATGGGATTTTAAACATACAACTTTTTATTGTCAAATCAACAACCAAAGTACTCATGGTCACTTGCTGTATTTTTGGACTTTCAGTGCAGAGGGGGAAATAATTCATTCATTCATTGATATTTGAAGGGAAAAACAGATAAGATTCATGTGCAATTTAGGCCCACAAAGTTAGTCTGTGTTGCTATTATTGTCTTTGACAAGAAGTAAAGACAAGAGATGCTGCTCTCTAACTAATGAAAGTTCTTAAAAGAATGCTTCAAGTAAATCTAACGTAAGTCTAATATACTGATATATTGGTTTTATATTCAAGTGCAGAAACATGGGTTTGGACCAAAAATGAAAGAGGATTTGATCAAACTTTCATTTTTTTCAATTTCAGTTTCTTGAATTGTTTGATGTTTAATCTGAACATAGAGAAAGCTAGCTTTAATTGGATATAATGCTCTTTACAACCTTGCTTTGGCTATTCTGTCAACTTAAGACTCTGTAATCTTCAGAAATTTTTGAGTATAGATTTTATAACCTCCTTAAAAGAAGAGAAAATAAACAATATCTCCTAGTATTTACAAGTTACATATAACCCTAACCATGGATGACATGGAATTAAACATACATATTGCTTCCCACTCTAGCAAAAATGTTCCTCAGAAGGCAAAAGAATTCTGTTTTACTAGCCTGGCTATCTGCTATTTCCTCTGCCACTGTTTGATAGAGGTGCTGTTGAACTGGCTTCAATATCTGCATCCCTGTCTTCAAAAGTTGATGAGCAGGCACTAACCTTATCGAAATACGATGAATCTGGATATGAATGCACATAATCTTCAAAATTAGTAACACTGCGTTGATTAATCTTTTTGCTATCAGATCCACCAGGTGATGGCACCACTTCTGGCAGTGCCACTTCTCCTTCCAAGTACCTCATAACTTGCCTTATTGTAGGTCTTGCTTCAGACACATCATTGGAACACATCAATCCGAGTTTGATCACAACAACAGCCTCTAGCTCATCAAAGTCACCATTCAGTTTCGGATCCACAACATCAAGAACCGATCCACTTTGCCATCTTTCCCACACCCAGTCCACCAAAATCAGCTCCTCAGGCAACGCCTTTGGCTCAATAGGTCTCCTTCCACATACCACTTCAAGCAGAAGTGCACCAAATGCATACACATCTGTACTTGTAGTAGGCTTACCGGTTCTTGTAAGTTCAGGTGCTAAATACCCCAAGGTACCAACAACCCTAGTTGTGCTTGGATTGGCACCATGTTCATATAACTTAGCCAGACCAAAATCACCAAGTCTGCCATTTAACTCAGAATCTAATAGAACATTCCCTGCCTTTATGTCTCTATGAATTACAGTCTGTTCCCATTCTTCATGCAAATACAAAAGACCTGAAGCTACACCTTTGATTATCTTAAACCTCTCTTCCCAACTGAGAATTCGCTTAGGCTCATCGAACAGGTACTTGTCCAAGCTACCATTTGACATAAAATCATAGACAAGTAACAGATCACCCCTACACCGACACCATCCTAGTAGCTGAACAAGGTTTCTATGGCGAAGACGGCCAATACTAGCAATCTCAGACACAAATTCCCTTACTCCTTGCTTTGATTCATGATAAATTCTCTTGACAGCAACTTGAGTGTTTGTACTTGGCAGAGTTCCTTTGTAAACTCTACCAAATCCACCAAACCCTAACAGCTCCTTGTCTCTAAAACCCTTTGTTGCTTTCTTCAGTTCAGGGTAAGAGAATCTGTGAGGACCAACTTCTAATTCCCAGGCCTCAATTATGTCTGCTTTCTTCATTTTCCTAACAAGGTAAAATGAGATGAAAATAACTGACATGATTACAATAACAGCTGAAAATGTAACAGACAGAATTAGGACAGTGTGATTCTTCATATGCCTTGGAAGTGAAGGCAGAGAAGACATAGACAGAGATTCTGCTTCTCCAGTCATGTTAAAACTCCATCCCAACACATAGTGAGAACTTGCAAGCAATCCTGTTGAAGCAGAAAAACCCACAAACATGTAATCCTGGAGAATTGAAGAGAGATCCACATCAAAGGACAAAATGGAGGAATTGGGTTTTTGGGAAAAAGGAGAAATTTTCACATCCAATCGATTCAAAGCTGAATCATAATCAATCCAAGCCTGTATCATTTTCCCACTCTTGAGAATCAATTCTTGCTTTGTTGAATTTTCAAGAAAATATGCAACAGTTTCTGAAGCATTTGAAACCATGCTATTGAGATTAATACCCACATGGTTGTCATCAATATCAGCAAATTCTAAATCTTTGACAGTATCAAATTCCACTGCAAAAATATGATTACTTGAATTCCCATTGTCTGTTGCATTAAGCAAACCTAGATATTGACTTGGAAACCCTGAAAAGTCTTTTGAAGGAGAAAGGGTAAAAGCAAGGCCATGGCCACCGAGCTTTGGGTACTCAGGAACCATGGCGAAAACAAAAGCAGTTGAAAAAGAGAAAACTTTATTGCTGCCATTTCTCGAGTTCTTGAACTGAATTGGAGATGAGTAAAAAGCATGGCCACTTACACGAGAAGTTGTATTGGTTAAACAAAGTAAACCATTGTTTGCAATGTCTGCAACTCCAGTTAAAGTCATGTTGTTGCTGTTGCCTGCACCATGAAACCCATTGAAAATGAACTGATCTTGTTGAGAAAACACCTGGTCTGAGAAAACAAGAAAAACCCAGAAAAATACCAACTTCTTTGTCTTTGCCATGAAAAAATGAAGTTGGAATCCAATTTTTGGTTGGAAACTTGGTTTTGGCTAGGTGCTAGTGCTATGTAGAAAAAGAAATATGTTGGTAAAAATTTGGACTATAGTTTTTGGTTAAGCATATTTAAATTTTGGTATGTGCTGCTGACAATTGTTTGGTTGAAGAAGATTGAAAATGAAAGAATGGCACAACAAAAAAAAGAGAAATTTATAGCAACAACAAGGTGTTAAAAAAATGGCTTAAATTAATGGTTTCTGATCTCACATGGGATTCATAGAAAATGATTGAAAGCTATATTTGAGACACAACCACCAACCTTAACCTTAACTGTGGTACATGTAAGAGATATAGCTAGCTGGATTATTATTCAATTTTATCATTATCATTTCTTCAATAATAATTTGATTTTACTAACTTTAGCATCTGATAATCACATTAAATCCCGACTAATACGGAGTCGAACTGTGTGTCTGACAATCACATTAAGTCTCGATTAATACGGAGTCAAGTTGTGTCAGACCTATCTGAGGTAAGCTCTCCCAACATTATTTTCGCTGCTCTCAAAACTCGAGTCCGAGATTTTATTTAAAGGACATTAAGTTCCTTACACTCAAAACTCAACTTAATATATGTTGGTAATAATAATTCCTTAAATATTGGTTTTTTAGATCATTTTATGTTTGTTTTTTATCCAAAGGAAAAGTATAAACCAGAATTAAAATATAAATTGTCGGCGATATGGGAATATAGTCAATATACACTAAAAAGATTCAATAGTTTCACCAAAATTCCACACTTGCTTGAAAGGTTACCTAATTATTTTCAACTATACCCACATAATTTGACTTTTTCCTGAGGGAAAAAAAGGGATATAATTCCAACCGTATTAATTCATATTAAAAACTTTTGTAAATTCCCAAAGTTATCTCATAATTTATTAGCCATGCAATATAGATAATATATAGGACACAATTATTTATAGTTTGATCTGTAATGAGTAAATATTTTCAAATATACCAACCAAAGTCAATACCCAACACATGTTTTAGTGGACAAACAAAAACATTGTCCCATGTCATGCCTTTGTGTTAGTGGGTAAGCACTATTGCACTTGTATTTCCAAATTCATTTGAACCTATCTCACAATTTTTTTTTTTCAAAATGTACAATAAATATAGGGAATTACTTCTGGCCAAAAAAAAAATATATGGAATTACTAAATACCGCTCCTTTTTACTAGGTATCGCCCCCTTTGGACTATTTTGTCCTTTTCTTCAAATTTCAAAATTTTCAATTCTCTCGACCTTCAAATTTTCAAATCTCAATATTAACAAATCCATATTCATATCCATTTAAACTAAATGAATTGTCTAATACTTATTAAAGGACAAAAGGAAATTAAAGGAAAATCTTTAAAAAAAAACCTTTAAAGATGAAGGAAAAAAAACCAGAAAAGGGCTGGTCGCGACCTG